>JAFISE010000152.1:0-73710 GCA_022560025.1 Stagonosporopsis chrysanthemi | reverse complement strand
ACTATAAAAAAGTGAAAAACCCAAAAAAAAAGGGGGGCGAAAAAAAAAAATTAAAAAACAAAAAAAAAGGTTTTTTAACCCGGGCCCCCCCCCCCCCCCCCCCCCCCCCGGGGGGGGGGGGGGCTGGCAAATACATCGCAGCCTCACAACGTTTCCAGCTGTATAGATCCGTCACAACCATGCCGAACAGCACAGAACAGAAGGAGTCGAGACTTTTGAACAAGAAAGAAGATGGTGTTTTGTCATTACCCCCAATTGCAACATGCACGGCTGATATGGTATCTACATGTACATCTAAAACCCCTGAACCCTGCAAAGCAATGAATTTTTGAATGCGAAAGAACTAGGCCTTCATCTTTCTGTCGCCGCTCTTTCCCCGGGCCTTTTTATCAACGCCGTTAGCTTTGGGCGATGCTACAGCTTTCTTCTCCTCCGCCTTCTTCTCGGGCTTCTTCTCCTTCTTCTCTGCAACCTTCGCAGGCGACGCAGCAACAGGGACGACCTCCGCCACAGCAACGGCGCTCTCCTTCTTACCCGCCTTTTTGCCCTTGCCCTCCTTCTTGGCGACCTTGACGTCCGCGACTACGAAATCCGCAGCTTTCTCAGGCACGGCAGCCTTGGCTTTCACGGCTTTCGCTGCGCTTGGGGACGCTGCAGCGGCTTCTTTACCCGCTACCTCCTTACCGCCGCCCTTCTTCTCCTTGGGCGCCGACTCCTTCGTCGCCTTGGAGGGATCAGCCTTGGGGTCTCTACCCTTGCGGCGCGCGTCGCGAGCTGCGCCACGCTCGATGTACGCGCGGTCTTCGTCATCGTCAAAGCCGCCAAAGTCGTCGGCCTCCTCTTCCTCTTCGGTCTGAATTGGGGTTTTGTCGACGTACTCGTCCTGAGCAGAGGGGGTGGTGGTGGGCTGGCCCGAGGCGGAGCGCGCGGCGCCCACGGCGTTGGGGGGTGTGGGGCCAATCTTCTTGAACTTGGAGACGAAGAATCCATCAACATTGTAGGTGTGGGGGTAGTATCTTCGCGTCATCTAACAGAGTCAGTATATGTGTGGTGGCACGGAAGAATGGCAGCTTACCTTCATAGATGGGTGGAAGACCTTGCCGCCGATCTTTGTGAAGCCCTCTTTACCGAATGTCAGGCCGGTCTCGACCAGCTTTACGTTCGGGCGCTTGTTCAGCGCATACTGGACGACCTGTTCGTTCTCCTCGACGGTAACGGAACATGTCGAGTACACGATGTATCCACCAGTCTTGCTGTGGTGGTCAACAGAGTCGATGGCGGCGAGCAGCAACTGCTTCTGCAGATGCGGGAGTTTCATAAAATCGGCCTCAGTCTTGTTGGTCTTAACACTAGCATCCTTTGCGATGACACCGGTACCGGAACAGGGCGCATCGAGCAAGACGCGGTCAAATCCACCCATGACCCTGGGGAACTCGAGCGCAGAGTAGTTGCAGACGATGGAGTTTCGCACACCAAGACGGTGAATGTTACCAATCAAACCCTTGGAACGCTCTTTGCTGGCATCGTTGGCGAAGATGCATCCAGTGTTCTTCATCAGCGCAGCCAAATGCGTTGTCTTACCACCGGGAGCGGCGGCCATATCCAGCACTCGCTCGTTCTCCTGCGGTGCAAGAGCCATGACGGGAAGGAACGACGAGGCAGCCTGCAGAATGTAGTGACCGGCCAGGTACTCAGGTGTAGCACCGAGCGGTACCTGCGCGTCGAAGATTTGCAGACCAACCTTGGACCACTTGCCGACGGGCTCGAGCTGCACGCCACGGTTGATGAGCGATTGTGCGAGTTCACGACGATGTGTACGGAGGGTGTTGGTACGGATTACAATCGGACGGGGTGTCTCGTTGGCCTCGAAGAAGGCGAACGCCTCGCGTGCAGGGAACAGGCTGAGAAGCTTGTCCGCAAGGAACTCGGAGTAGCCATAGTATGAGCAGATATCCTTCAACAGCTGTGCACGGTACTCAGCCCTGCTGCGTCCTGGCTCGGCCAAGTTCTTGAAATCGTCCAAGACGCGAATAGTGTCGTTCAGTCGTGTTCGCAAGAGCTGAATGTCCTGTGTGACAAGGTTCGAGACCTTGCGGCCCTCTTCGTCCTCGTCGTCGTCGTCCAAAATTCTCGGTCTGTCTTCAGGCGCAATGTTGGTTTGTAGGTTGGCCTCCTCGAGTTCAGCCGCCGCCTCAGCCTCTTCAATTGCGCGCTGCATGTCGAGCTTCCGCGACAAACCCTCGATGTTGGCTGCTGTAAGCTGCTCCTGCACATCCTCGTCGTCCTCGTCATCGGACCACATTGCCTTTTTGCCAGTGTCTACGTCGGAATCGAAGTCGTCATCGTCGATTTCGCTGTCGTCCTCTGACGCGCTGCCTAGCGCATCCAGCCCAGAGACCTTTGCATCGGCAATCACGCCGTCCATGGCATCAGAGTCATCAATATCATCTGATACGTCCGAGAAGTCGACCTCATCATCGGATTCTGGAGGTGGCAGCGCAGATTTCTTCGCAGGCTTAGCAGCCTTGACAGGCTTTGCTGCGCTCTTCTTAGCTGCGCCATTGGTAGCTGCAGCCTTCTTCGACACAGGTGCAGCCTTTGCCTTTGCCTTCGCGTCTGTCCTCCTCCTCTTCTGCTCCTTAGGCGCGGGCGCCTCGTAGTCCTTCCTTTTGCGAGTGACGAGCGATTCGTCGAGGGGCTCGGGCATGCCCTGCTTCTTTTTTCCTCTCATTCCACCCATGTTTGCGGTTGTAAACTTAAAAAGGGAATGTGCACGGAAGGTTGGCGTCTCTCAAGCAAAGCAGAACTTCGACTCTGAAATTATTATTCACCGCCTTCACTAGCGCTCATTTCTCATTGGCTGGCCAGATCGGGCGAGCCCCGCCAGCCACGGAGACGGAAGCGACTATGTCATCGCTGGGGAAGCTGTCAACACCAACGTTTGCGCAAAGCTCCTGTTCCTGCATAGCGAAACATCGAATCGATCCTTTTGCATGTTCGCTACTTCGAGTGCCATTTGAAACAACCACAAACTCCTCCACATTACCCCCACCATGTCGGAACTCACCTTCTGCAAAACATTTTTGGGCGCAATTGACTCCCGCCCCGTTAAGCTCTCCTCCGACTACGTGTCAGACGCGCGCACCTACCCAGCGACGGGCGTCGTTTGTCTCCCTCCCCTCTCACACGTACCCTCACAGCTAATATGCCACAGCCCATCCTCCCCCGCCTCCCACAAGGCCACCCGCAGCGCCCCAATCCCAAGACCGCCGCCAATGCCTCGCCATCGACCCTCAACATCTCGCTGAAGCCGATGAAGCCTACGACACCTACGCTGCCTCTTGCCGCCATAGACCCAAGCAAGACCTCTGTGTATGACCTCAAAAGCCAGTATGCGACCAGCACTGGCATTCCCGCTGCAAAGATCAAGATTCTGTATAAGAAGAAGCCGGTTACCGACTCAAAGCTTGTGTCAGAGATCGTGGGCGCAGACGCCGGGACTGATGTCGAGTTCGGGGTCATGGTCATGGGTGGTGCGACGGCGGGGGCCGCGACGCCAAGCGCTGAGTCGCCGGCTGAGAGTCCTGCTGCTGCTGCGCCGAGTGAGAGTGATAAAGGGTTAGCTGGAGCAACGGTTGGAGCAAATGTGGGTGCGGCAGCGGTTGGCCCTAGCGGGAAGGAGCTTGTTGCTACCGAGGAGTTCTGGGGGGACCTGAAGAATTTTGTGTTGCAGAGGATAAAGGATGAGCAGGAGGGCGAGAGGTTAGTGGGCGTCTTCCGGAGGGCTTGGGAGAGTGACCGGTAGTTGTGAGGAAGAGGGATGCAGCAGTAAAAACCCAAGATGCATAACCAACACATCAAGTCACATCATGCTACTAGATGATATTAATAAGGTCATTTCATCTGTGATATTTCGCCGGTTCCATCGTTGCCAATCCCTCGAGAGGTATTGCAACACATGGAGTCGACGCTGTACACCATCACTTGGCCGCCGCTGCCTTCTCGCTGCAGGACTGACTAGGTCGCCATGCCATTTCATCTGTGCCAAAACGCAAACTTGGTTCATTTCGTTATAGTCGTGGCCAAAACACAAATCACCCTAATGCTTGCTTTTGGGTGCGCGAAATCGACAATTACAGGGCGACACGCTTATCGGCCCTTGGAGACGCGAGACTTGATGCTGTCAAACTCGATGTCGTCGGCGTCGTTGGCCTGGATGTCGGCAGCAAGACCGTTCAGGGCACGCTTGATAGCCTCCTTGGAAGAGCTGTACATCATGCGGGGCTATGCGGGATTAGCATGCGCACTGCGTCGTAACGTTGCTGTAGACTTACGTATTGCGGCGCATCATCGGGGGTCCATGAGATGAAGGTGATCTTGGAGCGTGTACCCTCACCGTTCTCGAGCTCGTATTCGACGTCGAAAACAGCGTAACGACCGCCAATGCCCTCCTTACCCTTACGGTCCTTGCTCTTGGCGTTAAGGAGCTTCTCGCGGAAGACAGACCAGTCAGCCTCCTTGGATGTCTCCTCAACAACGATCTCCTTCCAGTCGTCGCTGATCTTGTAGATGATCCACTTGATGTCCTTGCCGAGCTTGAGCTCGTTGAAGGTGCTGACGCACTCGGGCGCGACGGAAACACTGAGCAGGCTGCGTTAGCGAAGGTTTTCGGCGGCGATACGGACATGGCGGTGTGGGGTGCAGTTGTTGCCTGCGCGTTTTAAGGAGGGCACCGAGAGCTGTCTATGACCGTGGCGCATTGACGAGGGTACATACCCGGACTGAGCCTGTTCACATTGTGTTAGCGTTATGTGTCGCGGCTCGTGAGTTCTAGGGGGCTTACCATGTTGTGTTGTGTGTGGTGGGGGGAGGTGGGTTAGAGGTGGGCTTTATCTGTGCTGCCTGTCAGCGGATTCGTCATCGGCTGCGCATGGCGAGCGCACGTTGCAGCACTTCGACGGGTGCCTGAAGCTGGGAGAGGGTTGCTTACGTCAATTGGAGAGGATGGAGGAGACTTGTAAGTGAGAGGAGTCCGGGAAAGATGGGCTGAGTAGTTGGGAAAAGTGTGGGGCATTGCTAGAGGGGCAGGCGCCGCAACAAGGCAGGCGCGGCACAGTGACGCCCCAGCAACGATGCGCCTCGCTGATTGCCTGGGCCGGCATCCTTGTCCAATGCAGAGCTTAATGCCACGAGCCTTCAGGGCTACACGTGTTGGCGAGATGCTCGAGACGGTCCCAACTGCTTGGTCCGAATGGACAAGTGCGTCTCTGAAGACGTATCTCTCATTACCTCTCGCAGGGGATCACTACACATTGTGCACGTGCATCAGAAAGCTTCGCTGTGCAATACTTGACTACACCAGGCTGGTCTTTCTTTATGTACGAGTATACTGCAGCAGCTTTGTAGCCACCGAAGTGAATCGTACGAGTGTTTGAACTTGCTTTCATTTTCATGTTCATCTTTATGACGATTCGGGAGAGGTGATATACACGTACAGTACACTATAGCTACAGATATATGAAGATGATCAACTGATCTTTTCCAAACCGTTTTACGCCAGTCGCAGTGATGCAACGAAGTCATGCTCGGGAGCGTAGATCGTACAGGTATTACAGGTATCAAGTAAATAGAACATCAGAACGAAGAGAATCTTAGAAGCCCATCCCCCCCATACCCCCCATACCCCCCATCGGGTTAGCAGGAGCACCAGCAGGCCCCTTAGGCTCCGCATCCACAATTGCGACTTCTGTTGTTCCAAGGAGCGAGGCAACACCGCTAGCATCGACAAGAGCGGTGCGGACGACCTTGAAGGGGTCAAGGATACCAGCTTCGATCATGTTGACGTACTTGCCCTCAGCGCTGTTGTAGCCCATGTTGAAGTCACTGCCGAACTCATCGGTGAGCTTGCCAACAACGACAGAGCCCTCGGCACCGGCGTTCTCCACGATCTTGCGGGCAGGGTGGGTGATGGCGTTCTTGACGATGGTGATACCAAGCTGCTGGTCAAAGTTGGCGGCCTTTACGTTTGAAAGAGCGTTGACAGAGGCCTTGAGGAGACCAGTTCCACCGCCGGGAAGGATGCCCTCCTCGACAGCAGCACGGGTGGCGTTCAGGGCATCGACGATACGGTCCTTCTTCTCACCGACCTCAACCTCGGAGGAACCGCCGACCTTGATGACAGCAACACCACCAGAGAGCTTAGCGAGACGCTCCTGGAGCTTCTCCTTCTCGTACTCAGAAGTGGAGGGATCAGCCATGACGCCACGGATCTGCTCGCAGCGCTGGGCGACAGCGTCCTTGCTGCCCTGTCCGTTCAGGAAGATGGTGTCCTCCTTGGTGATGGTAACGGCTCCGGTCTGGCCGAGCATATCGGCGGTAGCCTTCTCGAGCTTGATGTCGAGGTCGTCGCTGAAGACGGTACCGTTGGTCAAAACAGCAAGATCGCCAAGGATGGACTTGCGGTTGTCACCGAAGCCAGGAGCCTTGACGGCCGCGACCTGGAGTTGGCCACGGAGCTTGTTGAGAATGCAGACGGCAAGGGCCTCGCCGTCAATGTCCTCAGCAATGATGAGGAGAGGGCGACGCTGCTGTTGAGAAGCCTCAAGAGCGGGGATGATGTCCTGGACAGCAGAGATCTTCTTCTCAGAGAGGAGAATCAGAGGGTTCTCGAACTCGACCTTGGAGCTCTTGGCGTCGGTGATGAAGTAGGGGGAGATGTAGCCACGGTCGAACTTCATTCCCTCGGTGATCTCGAGCTCGTCCTCGATAGTCTTGCCCTCCTTGACGGTAATAACACCCTCCTTGCCAACCTTCTCCATGGCATTGGAGAGGAGCTTGCCAATGTGTGTGTCGCCGTTGGCGGAGATGGTGGCAACCTGGGAAATCTCCTCGCTAGTAGTGATCTCCTTCTTGTTTGCGCGTAGGTACTCAACGACGGCTTCAACAGCGGCCTGGGTTCCGCGTCTCAGATCCATGGGATTGCACCCGGCGGCAACGTTCTTAACAGTCTCGGAGAAGATAGCGCGGGCAAGAACGGTGGCAGTGGTGGTGCCGTCACCAGCAACCTCGTTGGTCTTGGAGGCGACGTCCTGGAGAAGGCGAGCACCGAGGTTCTCGAACTTGTCCTCAAGGGTAATGGCCTTGGAGACAGTCACACCATCTAGGATCTGTCAGTAGCTGCGCCGAGATGTTTCTTCCCATAATGACATACCCTTTGTGATCTTGGGCGAGCCATAGCTGGACTCGATGAGAACATTGCGACCCTTGGGGCCAAGTGTTGTCGCAACAGCGCGGGCGATTGTGTCAACACCCTTGAGCAGAGCAGCGCGGCCCTCAACACCAAACTTGAGCTCCTGTCATTTATGTCAGCTGCTGGACCTGGAGACTATCAATGCGCAATAGGTCGTACTTTGTGAGCAAACCTCTGCTGCTGGAGGTTGAAGCTTCTGGCGCTCGACTTCAGAGCGGAAGTCCGCGCGCGGGCTGTGAAAGCTCTCTGCATTGTGAAAGAATTGGATTCGTGTACGGAAAAGGAATCTCAAGTCTTGCTCCCAGACTCCGACCTAATGCAAGATGACGAGGAAGAGATGAGGATGCGGAAGAGTTGGGGAGAGGTGCGGAGTTGATAGCTGCATTTCGACGATGTTCTTAGAAATTTGCTGGAAACATCGAGAAGCGGTTAGGCCGAAACGCGATCCCTGCGCAGGTGTTCACCTCGGCTGCATCGCTCCAGACCAATTACACCCTTACATGCTGGATCGTGATCTGTACTTGAGGGTTTGTGCCTACTACAGTACGGACTGTGATCGCGCAGACTGAAGTCCATGTGAGAGAATGTGCGAGCATACCAAGTGCTTCATGCAATAAGATGTCGACCTGTTTGCTGTTGCGTGGATTTCTACGAAGGCTAGTATCATATTCTGCTCAAATGGTTGCAGCTCCTATCTGCGTGCAGTGTTTTGCTCGACTTCTGTTGCTCTTGGCTCCAACCTTGTCTTTGTCTCGTACTGCGGTACCATGACCACGGGTACAAAGCACGAACAGCACAATCCAGACATCGATCAAGACGTGGATTCCCTCTCTAACATTATTGGTCGCGGTAGATTCATACAGAGAGCCTCTGCTAGTTCATATCAATACCTTTGGCTTGGTTCATGTAAAGAGCTTTTAGTCCGGGGAGATTAAGCAGTTCAAACTACTATCAGGCCGGCCATGGGTGATGCCGCCTTGCATTTGCAACATCCGTCGGTTAATAGGAACCACAGTTATGCTCGAACCACTTCGATGACTACCTCAGACGCAGCGTCGATATTGCGTCCTGCCGTAGCTTGCACCATTAAACTTCAATTAAGAGAGATATGGCGGAGCCACTAGAGCCTACAATATTGGAGTGTTGATCACGGAAAAGCCGGAATCAGCCGTAGAGGTACGTCACGAATGCATGAATGTGTAGCAAAGAGTGTAGAAAGGGAAGGGGAGGCTTGATTAGCTGAACTTTGGCACGCACAGCGATATAGCGTTGCATTTGTTCGAGCTCGAGTTATGTGCATCAAGTACATGCTGTCAATCTTCGAACCAAAATTGACCGGGCAAGTTGAGTTCATTGCCTGCAGGCCCCCGTCTTCTGGTAGTCGTGATGCATGACGTCGCGCCCCTGGGGTGTGAGCCACGCCCTGCTACCTCCATACATCAACAACACCAAGACCATCTTGCAATCTCAATAACATGAAATGAAAGTGAACAGTCCATTCCAGACTATCATTCCTGGTCTGCAGAGGTTATCTATCCCCGTGAACAAAACTTGATTTACAAGAGAATAGTCCACACAAGCCAGATCCGTATGCACTTGCCTATTCCCCACTAAAACTAGAACAGGATTTCGTTTAGACCAATTGTGCAGATGGTTTGAACATCAAAGAGTGACATAGTGAAGAGTCAGAAGATAATGGGCCGGAGTCAACCACTTGATTGTGTTGGTTACCGAAAAAATCAAGACTCTTGGGATACGCGAAAAAAAATTGTCCAAAAGGGAGGGTTACTTGGTTCCTGCCACTATATACAAGGCCCAAGAGCCTAATCTCCTCTCGCCTATCTGCAAAATAATGTGGTTTATGAAAATACGCCTTTACAACTCCTTAATCTCAAGAACGTCGCAGTCTCAAGATGGAAGATAAGCCACGTCGCTCACCGAGACTTGTATCAAGAACCACTAAAGCATACCAATGGCAACACCCAGAGCACCGAGCCCCATGCCAGCCGCCGCAGTCATGGCAGGCGCCGCATTCTGCGTGGCCTGTGAGAGAGCAGCAGCGACGCTGGTAGCTAAATTCGCGCCAGAAGTGCTGGCAGCAGAGGCAGTTGGTGCTCCAACTCCACCGCTGGCCGACGCGGTACCACTTTGAACAGGGAAGTTACAACGCCTCATGACCTCGCGGACATCGTTGTCGTTGGGGTCGTTGAGGTCATCATCGTCATCGTCATCCAAGTCGGAATCTGTGTCGTACTGCTGGACGCAGGCATCACAGGCGGGAAGCAGAGTATTGGCGTTGGCGGCGTCGCAGATGCACTGGGTCTCGGCGTTGTCGTCTGGTTGATATGTTAGCACACGTTTTTTTAAAGAGATGGCTCGCTACGTACCAAATCTGTTGTCACAATCACGGGCGATAGAAACGACCTCAGCGCAGACCTGGGTGCACTGCCGGGGAATGTCGCTTTGCTCGATCTCCTGCGCCGCAACAAACGCGGTCAGGGCAACGAAATAGGCGAGCTTTTGGAAGAGCATTGTGGATGATTAATTGTTGATTGAGTGGATGTGTTGATGCGATGTAGTTGGTTGATTACTGGTAGTGATGAATTGAGCTCGCAGATGAAGCGGAACTATATACTCATGTCCAAGATATCCAAGCCCATGATCCGCAAGAGTACTCAACCCATTGCCAAGTTCGCCAAGAAAAGGTGTCGTGGACAATGCTGCTGCGGCGATGCTTGGATATTGTCGGGCCAACTTAGGGGATGCTTGGACGTTGAAGTAAAGTACGAAGTTGCCCAAATGAGTGACGTCTGTAGCTACGTAAGCTTCTAACAGAAGGGAGGCGCTCTACCTCGACCACGGAGCCCTGAGTTCTGCAGGTAATGCGCTTTGTCTCACATGTTTCAGCATGCGCCGCGAGGGTCCTGTCACTTGAGGCTGTCAGACTCATGAACAGTGATGTTTGGCACTTGCCGGTAGCCGAGCGGCCGAGAGCCGCTAGACAAGCCTGTCCTACGTAAAAACTTTGCGGCTGTGTTAGCTAAAAGGGTATGGAGATCTGCTAAAACTCACGAGACCTTCATGTGGAGAAGATGTAGAGCACACTGAGTGGCTGCGAGGGCGACGTGCAAGCTCTTGTTGGGCAGCGGTGTGCTCTTGGATGTCTCATAAAGCCTTGCGGAAACACGTATTGTACACGTTGCTGCTGATCATCATCCCCACGTCCTGTGTGAGCCTCGTGGTATGTAAGAATAGCATTTTGGGGCCGGGAGAGACCGTTTGAACCAAGCAGGCGATCTTTGGCGGAATGTGAGACTCCCCGCGGAGACACCCCATGGGCACGCAAACATCTTCCGTGTCCTCACCAATCGACGTCGATCTACTGTAGGAGTACAAATCTTCATTTGTTTCCGTGGCATTGCCAGGAGGTAGGCTTCGTCTTTCAAAAAGCGTGATGTCGTTTACCTGAAGTTGCGCCAGAGGATCACAGCCAGCCCCTTTGAGGTCATTCGGCTTTACTACGGACGGCAAAATCAGGTACAGACTCGAAGGTACCTGATGATCTACAAACATGCTTTGGGTCTTCAAGACATGGCTATATATCGTCCTGTAGTCAAGTGTGTCGAGCCACATTCGAGAAAGGCCGTGTTTGCCTTGATTCTCGGAAGTTTCCTTATAGTTAAATGAATGACGTACGAGGTCCTGTCGACTTATTGCTCACGTTTGCCAGGAGTACTGAGCTGTTGAGCAACGGTACTCTGCCTCATCGTCGATGCATCTGACAACTTGACGTTCAAATATATCCCAATTAAAATGCTGTGTGGCGGTTGGTATTTGTATTGCTGGATGAAGTCGATCGCCGCTCGATTTTCGATCTGACAGCGGTGCACTGCGCACACTAACCTTACTTGAAGGCCATCACGAGTCAATCGTCCCAGTTTTCATCGGTTCTCGGCGAGCGTTAAGTCTAGACCTGTCCCCGGATCCTTCTCGCAAGTCCGGCGCAAGGCACGCGGTTCTTTCGAAGCTTCGAACCACTTTAGAAACACGACAAACCCCCATGACGTCAGCGCTGAATTCCGCGCTTTGCTCGCAGCGTTAATCGACTGCTGGACATCCCTCTCACCCAACGTAGCTTCACAGCGACCATGGACGCCTTTATGCCCTTCGACGTCAACTCGGAGGCCATGGAGGGTGTCGACTGGTACGACCGGCATCCTGCCGAATTACTTGTATTTGTAGCTGACATCCACTAGGTCCAAGAGTTCCATCGGTCCTCAAGAATCATGGCCGTCATCGCTCAAGTGCCTCGTCAACTCTTGCGTCCTCCCCATGTCTCATTGCTCCGCCATCTTCTGGGGGAGCGATCTTACTGTAATCGCGAACACAGCGTGGAATAGAGCGCGGGGTGAATTGGACGGGCAAGGCACAAGCGCACTTCGGACCTACAAGGCAGAGGCTCTCAGCACTCTGCAACGGGTAGTGCGCGGCAGGACCGTCAAGGTAGGTAAGAGCTACACGGCCCTGCCTCGCCAGTCAAACACACGCGCTCACGCCATTTGTGCAGACGCAAACTTCTTCCTAGAAAACCTACATAGTACAGACAAGGATTCACAGATTCTGCTCAGCACCCTTCTTGACGATAAGGGGTCTCGACAAGGGGTGCTGGCGCAGCTCATGCAGAACAATACCGTGGAGAAATACACAGCGCTTCAAGGTCTCGACAAATTAGCGACCCGCAATCCGGATAGAAAGTACGATAACAAAACCGAAAGCAACAAGCAAGACGGAAGAAAGGACGGTGCCCAACCCGATGCGATGCAGACTCAACTATTCCAGCGATTTGCCGAACTACTGCCTAATGGACTAGCCATCCTGGACAAGGAACTTGAAGCCATTTTTGTGAACGACGGCTTCTTTCGACTTACGACGAACAAGATGGCAAACGAGTTTCGCGCCTGGCCAGAGAGTATACATCCCAGCGACTACGATCGGGTCATGGCTGCGTACCGTACAGCCTTCTCGCGCCGGGAGGACCTCAGAATCGAATTTCGATGCACCAGTGAAGCTACGGGTGAGGAAGGGGAATGGAGACTGTTTCTGTTCAGGCCGCTCAGCGACGACTCCGAAGCCGGCTTCATCTGCGCTGTAGTCGATATCACCGAGATCAAACAGGCCCAAATCGCTCAGGAGAAGGCCGCCACCGAAGCTCAAGAAAGGAAAGAACAGCAGGTAAGTAATACAACCATCGCTCTCATACTTCTATTAACACCCTGAAAAGGAGCGGTTCATTGATATGGTATCGCACGAAATCCGCAATCCTTTAAGTGCTGTCATGCATCTGGCTGAAGAAGTTAAAGATGTCATGCGTGAGATAGGCTCAAGCCATGAAGATATCATGGATCAGGTGTCGGAGATAATGGATGCCGCAGACACGATATTGCTCTGCGTCTCTCATCAGAACACCCTAGTTGACGACATTTTGTCATTCTCGAAACTTGATTCCATGATGCTATCCTTGGTGCCCCGCGGTATGCTTACCTACACGAATTTTGGTATGTTTACTAACAAAGTTCCAGTGGTTCGGCCGAAATGGGAATTCTCGCAGGCCCTCAAGGTTTTCCAGTCCGAATTCAAAGCAAAGAGTATAAAGTTCCATTACGCAATGGATGTTTCATACGATGAGCATGTAGTGGATTATATCATTGCGGATCTCAACAGAATGAAGCAAGGTAAAATGCGTTGCTGCAACCTGGGAGAGTTATACTGACTCGATCAGTACTGGTCAATCTGATCACAAATGCCGTCAAATTCACGTCTAGGAAGAAGGGCGAGAAAAAGATTACGGTTTCCATGGGCGCTTCTAAAGACCGTCCGACTTCGTATCCACCAAACGTTATATATTTTGGCCAAGATAAGGAGACCTTCCACATTGACTCAACCAAGTCTTCCGAATGGGGCAATGGCGATGCTTTCTACCTCATGGTAGCTGTCAAGGATTCGGGCATTGGTATCAGCAAAGAGGACCAAGCCAAGCTTTTCGAGAGATTTAGGCAAGCAACACCGAAGACGCAGGAGAAGTACGGCGGGTCAGGACTTGGCCTTTTCATCTCTCGCAAGTGTGAGTACGTTCGTGTCTTTGCTAAGCCTGCGCTAACCTCTCGATCCTAGTGTGCCAATTACACGGAGGTGATATTGGCGTAAGTTCCAAGGAAGGCGAAGGGTCGACTTTTGGTTTCTTCTTCAAAGCCCGGCGATCCGACGGTACCAGTACCGAAGACGGACGGCCTCCATTTTCATCGCGGACCAACTCTGAAGCTCCTTCGACTCCGAAGCAGCGCGATCAAACACCGCGACCACCTTTTCGCCGCGGCAATTCCAATCTTCAAGACGTCAAAGAAAGGACAAACGAACAAGGCAAGAAAGAGTCGAAGCTGGAAATCAAGGAACGTGAAAAGGAAGGCAGGATCAAGAAGAGCGAGGAAGGTACTAACAGGGTACGACCCGATGCCAACAGGTTGAGCAGCCATGCAGGAGTTGATACTGATGACGTTGATGCGTCGTTGAAGAATCCACCCACGGAGTACTTCCCCGAAGCGCATCCGAAAGCAAACGAGGATGATCGCTACCTGGAAACCGAGGCCGTCGCCAAACAGGTCAGGCCTCCATCAGAGGGCCATGCAGAAGGACACGATGGCCGCTTACTATTCTCGGAGTCAGGCGAGAGTGCTCGCCAGGAAGCAGCGGCTGACAAAGCTCATCAAGCACAAAGCACTCAGCGATCGGAAGATAAGCGAACCCTCCTTCTTGTCGAAGACAATCTCATCAATCAAAAAGTTCTGCGTCGACAGCTGCAATCCCGTGGGTTTGAAGTCTTTGTAGCAAACAATGGACAGGAAGCTATTGACGCCGTTTCCAAACGTGGGTTAACGGCTGCCTCCGACGCACACAATCGAAATTACTTCGATTGTATCCTGATGGATCAAGAGATGCCAGTCAAAGACGGCAATCAAGCGACGGCCGAGATAAGGCAATTGCAGGACGAGGGAAAAGCTGGATACAGCAAAATCCTTGGCGTAAGCGCAAACGTGCGTGAAGCCCAGCGCAACAGTATGCGGGAAGCTGGCATGGACGACGTAGGCTCACCCAACGCTATTGAGTGCGAAGAGACAACCGCTAACATTTCGAAGCTCATAAGCAAACCGTTCAAAGTGGATGATCTGGTCAAGAAGATCGACGAATTGACCATCGGAGGGGAGGACGGGAATGGCGCGGATGGGAAACTTTCAGTGGAAGTTGAGAAGTTAAAGAAGGGTGAAGACCTGAAAGAAGACTCGTTAATGAAAGGCGAAAGAGACACATCCAAGAACGAGCGCTTAGATACGCATGAGAGCGATGACAAGCAACAGAAGAGCCAAGAGCAGAGAGAAGACAAGCATGAAGAAGCTAGGAATGAGGAAGGCGTAAGTGGGCATAAGAGCGAGGAAGAGACAGAGAAGAAAGAGCTGGTCGCGCGGGGGCGCAACGACCAGGAGCAAAGGAAACCAGGTCAGGACGAGCGCAAAGAGAAGCCAGCCCCGAAGGACAGGAACGGCAAGCCAGCTCAGAAAGACAATCCATACGAGAAGGAGAACAGAGCACGTGAAGACCTGGAAGGCCAGAATGTCAAAAATCCAGACAAAGGCAAGAAGCAGGTATGAAAGGGGCTAACGACCGGGTATGGTTGCATTGTCGTGCGATGTGTAGAGACAGCATGGCGCGGTGTTTCGGCAAGAAAGCGAGGAGTTAGGAGTCTGCATCAGCGCGGCTGGAGTTCGACAACGGATCGTGATGGCGCGGCTTTATTGATATCCCTGACCTGTTTACGAAGTACAGTTTCCAATTTAGCATATGCTATTCCTGGATTGTGCCTTGCGTTCTGTGCCTCGACCACTCCTTACACAAAAGTGCCCATTGACCTTCCCCAACGAACCCCTCAACCCCTCAACCCCCCATCAATCTCCACCACGCTCCCATTCATATACCGCGCCCCTTCCCCCATTAAAAATGCAACCACATCCGCCACCTCCTCCGGCGTCCCCAATCGCTCCAACGCATTTCCCCTCCTCATCCGCTCCACCGCCTCCCCACCCTTCACAATCCCCGCATTCGTCGGCGTATCAATGTACCCCGGCGCCACCGTATTCACCCGAATCCCCCTTGGCCCCAACTCCAGCGCCAACGACTTCGACATGCCGATCAGCCCGAATTTGGTGGTGCAGTAGACAGACTGCATTGCGGAGCCGCGGATGCCGCTGATGGAGGAGACGTTGACGATGGAGCTGCCGGAGGCGAGGTGGGGGAGGCAGGTGCGGGTCACGACGAAGACGCCCTTGAGATTCGTGTTGACGAGTTTGTCCCAGTACGCGTCTGTGGTGGATTCGAGCGGGATGGAGGTCGGGTTCACGCCGGCGCAGTTGAAGACGTGGTCGATTCCGCCAAGGGCTGCAATAGTGGCGGAGATGAAGGACTCTACTTGTTCGGTGTTGCCTACGTCCACGATCTGGGTGTGGATTTGGGTTGAAATTGTAGACGAAAGGTCGGAGAGAGACGCGGCGTTTAGATCGCATACGGAGAGTTTGGCGCCAAGAGAGGAGAGTTTGAGGGCAGTTGCGCGGCTGAGAGTGTGTCTTGTCAGTTCTGGGGCAGAATAAAAGGTGGGCAGTGTGGTATATCGTACCCGATGCCGCTGGCTCCCCCGGTTATAAGGACTACCTTGTCCTTGAATTCTTGTGCCATGGCTGTTGTGTCAAGAGAAAACTATTCTTGTTGTCAGGTGGAATGCAAAAGAATTGTGGACGAACAACGGGTTTGTCCCGTGGAAGTGAGGCGGCCCGTCATCTTGCAGATAGAGGAGTGATGATGGTTGTTTGCGGAGAAAGTGGGGTGAAGTGGGATGGACGATGCATGACTCGCGTATCGCGCCGTCTACCTTATCTGTAATAAGCAGTGACCAAAACTACTTGTGAGCTCTAAATGGCAGGCCATCGATATCACTGGTGTCAAGAAGATCATTAGAATGTGGGTCGACCCGGCTGGCATTGCCTTTCGTTTCAGTCAAATGTATGATACAGCGGAAGGTAATCGGAAGAACGGCGCCCATGAGCTATGCTTCTGGTGCCGTCGCGATGTTTCGGCCCAATGCGTACAATTACCATATCCATATCCATATTCATATCCCATCAGTCGTGCAGCTACATGATGCTTTCCAAGTTCGAAGTCAGTCCAAAGTGAAGCGCGGGGTATGATCCAGCTAGAAATGCATGACCAAAAAACGGCGTAGTATATCATCCACGCGCGGACAATCCGTCACGCGTTACGGAGTGAGGCTTATTCGAGGCATGTGAGAGTACTATCTCGCGAATACCTTGACGATACCGTCGCCGCCCGCTGAGACGACGAGACGCCCGTCCTGGCTCCAAACTACACTGCAGACACCCTCGCCACGCATAATGCGATGAGCAGTGATCTCTTGAGTGCATATGCGTTTGTCGAGCGACCAGAAACGGATCGAGGCATCGTGCCCAGCAGATACAGCTTCTCGGCCGTCCTTGCTGAGGGAAAGGGAGGAGATGGCGGAGGGATGGGCCAGCATGCTGTAAGTGCATTGACCTAGAGTGACTGTGAGCTGAGTCGGAGGAGTTGTTCTGCTGTGTTGGCTTACCAGAGTTTGCATCGAAGAAACGAATGAACTGATCTTCGTGCCCACTTATGATCACGCCCTCGAGGCCGCCACCACTGTTTGACCCTGTAGGTCCATGGATCGCATCGTCGTCTCCGCGTGCCGCATCCTGTGCGGTAGGTTCGGTGTTCTGCGAGCTCGTGACCACAGATGTGATACCTGTCGCAGGCGTGCCATCGTAGGTCTCGTTGCTAGCCATACCTATCAGTTCCTCTCCTGTCCGTGTGTCGTATACCATGATCGATGCGTCCGTGAACGAGACAACGAAGTTTTCTCCATTCAACGACAAGGGGCTGATGCATGTGGGAGAGGGGTGTGTCGCTCGCTCGATCGTATGGACGAGCATGTAATGGAAAGGAGTCGATGTGGCAATGCTTGGCTGCGGTGATGATGGGTAATTGGACCCTGACGTAACCGAGTGTCTTCGGCTCCCACCACGGCGTGTGTTGGTCTGCGGTGAGACTAGCTGAGGTGGAGCACTGACGGCCCAGATTTTAATAGTCCCATCAGCTGAACCAGATGCAAGTAGAATGCGATCCGGGCCACCGTAGTTGGTGCAGTCTGCTCCAAACACTGACGCACAAGTCGTTGGCAGCACACAAACGGTCCAGACGGCATCTGTGTGGCCATCCAGGGTGGCCTTAGGATCGACACGGCCTCTTTCCCAGACACGTATGGTGGCATCTTGGCCACCTGAGAATATCCATCCATCACCAGACACTCGACCACCTGTCGCAAAGTGTGCGGAAGCAGGGCAGGCTGCCAGAGACGTGACGGCACCCTCGTGGCCTCGGTGCGACCAGAAGGATGCAATATCCAAATCGTTACTCATGCTGTGTTGGTTGGCATAGCTCGCAGGTATTATCCATCTCTTGATCATGCCGTCATCACCAGCAGTACATATTTCCGGCTCTGCAGGACTGCCACCGCCGGTGAAGATGACAGCTCGGACCACATCAAGATGGCCGCGGAGTGCAAAGCGAACCTTGAAGCTCTGTGGGTCTGACCTCGCACCCGGTGCTACCGCATGCTGATTTTGCAGTTCACTGCTCGCTTTGCGCTTGTGATCCGCACTGGCTCTTCGGCCCTTGCCAACTCTTGGGGGAGACTTTGGTGGTATTTGAACTGCGCTAGGGAACATTTCAGTGTCAGGCCTCCTCGACGCAAGGCTGTCCTGAGGAATTTCGCTAATGGGTTCCTCGAAATTCCAGCTCTCGGAGTTGTCCACATTCGGCTGGCTTGTGTTTTGATTGGCGTCTTCACGATTCGATATTTGGCGGCCGTGGTTATCGTATGTATGCGTGACCTTCTCAACATGCTCCTCGGGAACCGAAGCGAAGTGCTGCTGCTGTTGCTGAACCTGAGATTGCTGCTGCTGCTGCTGGCCCAGGAACTCAGCAGGGATGCCAGCGTGATGAGGCAGAGGCTGCTGTCCAGACGGCTCTCGGGTCATCTGAGGGGCAGAATGCATTTGCGAGTGATGCGCGAGATTTTGGTATTCAGATGTGACAGGTGGTTGGTGGTTGGATATCGAAGAATTCGGCAGTGTAGGCAATTGTGACTGCATCTTCTGCCGGTGCTGCTGCATATACATCTCTTCCATAGCAGCATCGCCGTGGTTGAGGAAGCCGGCGCCATTACCTAGGCCGTGTAAACCAGACTGCGGTGGTGGAGGCTGCGGTGGCGGAGTCAAAAGATACGTAATCTCTTCGACGCACTTGGTAAGGTATAGCTTCGACTTCTCGCGCAGGCCCTCGCGGTCAACGTCGGGACGATCGAGCAGTTCGGAATCGACATCGAGGAACGAGTTGTGGTGCTTGTTTTGGGCTGTGAACTGTCAGCATTTCGAGGACGTGGGACAAGGTGTGGTGTGCTATGCAACGCACGCTTCGAGCCGCTCTTCTTCCCCTTTGCGTCCTTCTTGTCGTCGGCGGTCTGGGCGTCTCCGCCGGTCTTGTTCTTGGTTCGCTCGTTGGTCAAGGCGTGTTCCAGCATTCGGATGTGCTTGTTCAGTTGGTCGTTCAGCTTCTTCGCGCTGCGCACCTCGCCCTCCTGCTTTGCGATCTTGGCCTTCATCTCGGCGCGCTCAATGTCCCAGGCATTACGGGCTCGCTCGTGGTTGTGCCACTCGAGTTGCAGGAAGCGCATTACTCCTGCGGCGTTGTTAGCCTGGCTGCATGGCCGGTATCGTGTGCCTCGTGTCCACTGGCGGCGGCATACCCTGCAGCGTGTACTCTGTCCCGGCCGGCGCATTGCCGTCTCCGCCGTTCGCTCCGCCTGCATTCATGGCCGACGGCGATTGCCATGCCATGGCGGTCCTGCTCTGCTGTGATCGGCCGGTGTGTTGGTCGGGCGGTGGGGATGGGGCATGCGACGTCGGGGGTCGGCCAACAAGCGCGAAGCAAGTGTCGAAGCTCCAGGGCAAGCCTCAGAAGCTCAGACAATCTGCGTGCACACGGTCCAGGCGCGCGTACGAGTAGGAAGAGCCACGGTGCGATGGTTTGGGGTGGAAGACGCAGTCACGCCGTCATGCGAGCTCCCGTTGTTGTGAATGCATCTCTCAAGTCTTGGGAGCTGTGTCAATTCTGGTCTCCTCCAGGGCGCGCCAACACGCCAAGCCCACTACTTTAGCTGCCGTTCTGTCTGGATTGGACCTCTGCCAGCATCACTGCTGTGCGACAATGCAAACTTTCCTGGACGAGGTAGTCTGACCCTTGTATAGTTGCAGCAGTGCAAGTTAACTTGTCTAGCCTTTTTTTGATCGTCCTTCTGCCACCCATCTTCATATGGCGGACGTACAAGCAGAACGATGCTTAGTATCACCGAACCCTATGAGCTGTCACTAATAACACGCGCAAGCATCCAGTAGTATAGCAGGGACGTAGCTGACTTACCAGCTCAAAGGTGGATGGTATGAGTATTGGCCTTTCATCTCCTTATCTCTAGTCATACTTTGGTCATTCCTTCTTGTCAGTTCTCGTCCTGTCTGGTTCGCCGACTCTACATTCTCAACTTGTAGGCCTCAGTCGTCAGTCACAGAAGGTTAGGTCATTACCAGAAGACGATCATGTTCTCATGTGAGTAGTGTCCATGGCTCATTCAATTCCCCCTCATGGCGCTGCTTGTGCTGGCACTTGCACAGTCGGCTGCGATGTGGGCCAAGAAGCACTCCACAAGAGCGCTTCTGCATACTAACAACACGGAGACAAAGCAGGCAACAGCTCGATTCGAGCTCTATAAGACCAGCCATATCTTGCTGTGCGCCCGACTCTACACTGGTTCGCCACACCCCATCGTTACACAGAACGATCGGCTCGTGCAGCAGGCGCTTGGACCAAGGACGTTCCTTCCTAATCGGCTAAACGCGCCTGCCATAACAACATTCTAGCTCACTTTGCCCAAGGCTTTCCCAATCCTCGACACCAACCACCCCCTCCCGCCAACGTCACAGTATCGTCCACGCCTCCAAACTTCGGCAACCCGGTCGCGCAACCCTACCAACACCATTTTTATCGGCACCTGCACCGATTTAGCTATTAACAATGCCAGGCGGCAAAGGTACGCGCGTGCCCCAGCAGCTCGCGTCATTGAGTGGCAGATTTGCTGACAAGGCCTGCAGGAAAGACTGGAGGCAAGACGGGTGGAAAGGGTGACTCACACGTCAAGACATCCAAGTCGCATTCCGCCAAAGCCGGTCTCCAGGTTAGTAACGGCCCAACTTCGCGTTCTTTGAGTCTTGATCTGCCTACCCCGCTTGCAATACCTTCGCTCTTGCTGATGAGAACGACGCGCTGACTTTGCACACTTTCACAGTTCCCCTGTGGTCGTATAAAGCGTCACCTCCGTACCATCACGCGCCAGAAGACGCGCATCGGCGCCAAGGCCTCCATCTACCTGACCGCCGTCCTCGAGTACCTTACCGCTGAAGTTCTCGAACTTGCAGGCAACGCTGCCAAGGATCTCAAGGTCAAGCGCATCACGCCGCGCCACCTTCAGCTCGCCATTCGCGGTGACGAGGAGCTCGACACACTCATTCGCGCAACGATTGCTTTCGGAGGTGTCTTGCCACACATCAACCGCGCGCTACTGCTGAAGGTTGAGCAAAAGAAGAAGGCTGGCAAGCCCACCGAGGTCTAGATCCCGGAGTGATGATTCACGCGCAGCGAAACGGTCACCAGACAACAGGACATCAGCTATGCGCCAGCTACTGCAGCTGATGAACGACAAACCCAGCGCGACTACACAATCTTTCTTTTATGCATTGTTCGCAACTTCTTTTGTTTCGAAGGGCAGGCTGTGACGAAGGCCGAAGTAGCCAGGAAATGTCGGTTCTGTTCAAGTACGAGATGTTGAGATAGGGCTTCCGTATTAGGCGTGTGCGGTTAGGTGTTTGGTCAGGCAGGATACTCGGTTTTTACGATATGTAGCAAAACTCCATTGGTTTTTCCGACCCTCAACGGCTCAACCGGTACCTGTCTGTGCGCTTGTGGCACAGAAGATCATCTGACGGTGGCGCGCCACAAACGCGTGCAGAACTACCAAGGGGCACAAACGCGTACATAGAAAACCGACGCAAGCATCTACTCCAGCCGTATCCCAATGCGCGACCACCATAGCCCCTCAAACTCGCGCAAATCCCGTCCTACCAATCTCCCTCTCCCTCACCATCTCCACATCCGCACCCCACGGCCCCCTGCTCCTCCCCTCCCCCCTCACAAATTCCTCTTCCCCATCCCTCACCAAAACCTCAATCCTCACTTCCCTCCTCCCCTCCCTCCATATCTCCCCCTTCTCCGCCAGCTCACCCATCAGCACCTCGGCCTCCGGCTCCGTCATCCTGCCCCGCTGCCCCACCTGCGCCGTGACATCGCGTCCCCTCACGCCCGCGCCGACATGCGCATGCACCACCTGCTTGATCGTCTCGCCGAAGGCCATGTCTCGTGGGACCGCGGCGTGTATGTCCTCCGGCGTGCGCGTGTGCGGCGTCGAGAGGAGAATGTGCAGGTGCACGAGGGGGGGTAGGACGAGCATGGCGCATGGGTGGAGGGTTTGTGCTGTTGCGGAGAGGAGATTGAGGGGAACGCGGGATAGGGCTGGGGAGCGGTCACGGCGGCGCGGCGATCTTGGTTGAGGGTGATAGGGAGGCGAGCCGCTGGAGTCTGTGTCTAGCGCGTAGGTATCGTCCCAGTCTGAGGAGTAGAAGGGGTTGGAATGCGAGTCCAGTGGGGAGAAGCGGGCGGAGTTGTGCTTCTTGGTATGGTTGCAGTTCGAGGCGCGGGCGGCGCGACCACTGTAGGGATCTGGGGAGTGGGAACGAGAGATGCTGCGTCGGTGCTGGCGTCGTGGGCTCAGGAGGTAGGAAAGGTCGGGCATTCTGGAGTCGCGACCCCACGGCGGTTGGAACATGGTGGAGAAGCTGAGCTGAAGGGAATAGAGACTGTTGGTTGGTAGTGGGTGAGAAAGGATAATGGACTTAAAAATGAGCTTTTGAGGGGCGTCAGATGTTACACTTGGGTCGTTCGAAAACGATTGTTGCGCAAACAGAGCTACCCACGAAGGCGAGCTGCATGTGTGTTTGCTGCTTGCTGCAGGTGCGTGCGAGTCGATGAAAACGAACATATGACATGTCGAAGCTGATTGTCGTTGATGAGGAAAACGTAGATGAAGAAAATCGGGGCAAAAGCGCAGAGCATAGCAATCCTACTTTTGATTTCTCGTATGCACGCAAAGTCGTTGCCCACCAGCCTTCGTCAAAGTCGGGGTCCTCATGCAGCAATAGTCTGCTTTTTGCTCAAGTACTCCTTGCGGTAGTGGTTCTCGTCGGTCTCCGCACTCCTGTTCAGCGGAGTCCACTTAGGCTCCTCCTTGAACAAGCGCATGGCCTTGATGTACTTGGCAATTGATTAGCCAAACATCCAACATCTTACAAAATACACTGTTGACCACAGAGCGAGAAAACAACTTACGTTCTTGTCATCAGTAGTAAAGCGGTGGTAAATTCCCGCAGGAAGCACAATCAAATCGCCACGCTCCAGCCAGATTCTCACCCAGTCATCGTCCTCGCTCCTGACATCGAAAAACCCAGCACCATCGAGAATATACCTAATCTCCTCGTCCTCATGCAGGTGCTCGTGGAAAAAGCTCTTCACCTTCTCCTCGTAGATATCACCCATCTTCTCAGGTGAAACAGTAATCTCATCCCGGTTCTTATAGTTGCGCTCCTTTGCAAGTGCATCGACATCGTCATCAGAGGTAACGTGTCGGTAAAGAACACCAAGGTTGGCGAGATAGTTTGGGTCGACGTTGCGCCCGGAGTCGTGGGGCAGGCGTTGGTCGCCCTGGACGGTTAGTCATGTAAGAGTGTGGTTGAAGTGGGGCTGCAATACCTCGACGTTGTCAAACCAGTAAGCCTTCATCTTGATGTGGAGGGTGGTGTGATGTGATATACGACACTAAGGGGGAATTTGGGCTTTGTATCGGAGTTCCAAGAGAGTGATGTCGTTATGCGCTTATATGTTGGGCTTAGTTGTCGCAGCAGCCAAAAGTATTTGAGAATTGCGCGATGCCGATGACGCACCGTTTGGGCGTGTTCGGCCAATTAGCGCCTAGGCTTTCTCATTGCTTCGGCAAGAGCTTCCCCTGCAGCCGTCTGCCGTCTTTGCACATTCTCGAAGTGTATGCTTACTTTGAGACGTGCGCCGTTGTATGAAGAAAGATGCGAGTTGTGAACCAGGTTCAATTGATATATGCGGGCTGACACCGGGTTTGATTAAGTTCACGATTGCATTTTTGACAGCCAAGCCTGATGGTCGATTTGATCGCGAGGCTCAACTTCGACATTGCGTCTCTCCTATAGCATATTTCGTGGGTTTGAACTGCACTTCCGGGCTCCTCGCAACGCCTGCGGGCACAGGACGTAACAAGCCTCCTTTGCTGGTTCCAGTTGAGCGAAGTGTGAGTATTCATCCTGCGACTCATTTTCGTAATCTCGTGCACTACCGTTGCCTTCATAACTGCATGCAGACAAGTAAGGACGGTCTATCGCCTCCGCCCGAAAGCTGAGCAGACTACTGACAACGGAGCCTTCCCCTTGCAGTGTTCTCTCTCCCTCTCTTGCTCAATCCCAGTCATCGTCATTTTCATCGTCGTACTTGGCTGCGATCTTGCTTTTTTGCTTGCGCTCTTCCTCATCTTCTTTGGTAACTTTGTTCCTTGCGAAGACGCCAGCGCGAATCAACCTGGCTTCAAGGTCTCTGACTGTAAAGTTATCTGGCGTTCGCCCCAGTCCCTCAAAGCCAACAATACGGTCAGCACCAACGCCATCAATGAAGGCAATGACACACGGGAGTACCTGAACACCTAGTCTTGTGACTAGAAACGGGCAATTATCGACATTAATCTTCAAAATCCTAGCTTCGTAGTGTGATGGGGCAAGTGACTTTGGGATGTTAGTGTGGGTTCTTGCAGAGGACATGACGAAGACCAACCTCGAGGTGGGTGTCCATAATGCGGCAGCGGTTGAAGTCCGGCTTGAAGAAGTGGACGACACAATTTTTCGTACTCGTAGTGATGTCCATTAATGCTTTTTCGTCCTTGATCTCGGAGTATGTGCCATGCTCGCTAGCCTTCAGTCGCCGAGCCCTATCAAATTCGTCGTGGAGCTGCTGTATGCGTTGTGCTCGGAAGGCATCTAATTCTGAGTCGTCTTCGAGCTGTGCGATCAGATCGTCCTCGTCCGATTCATCATTCTTGGCAGCACGATCAATGACCGAGGCCACTTTTGAGTCTAGCTGAGACATGGTGTTTGGGTTGCCTCAATATCACAAGCGAAGTGAGGGGCGTCGTAAAGTTGGAGACGCTGAGATCAACGTATCGAAGACTAGCAACAGTCACGTGCAGCCAAAGTCAACATGTATTCTCCTTTTTCGCATTCAAGAATCAGACTAGTCGTCACAGATAGGATAACGAACGTAAGGCCTGCTGACGGAGGCTGCTCTCTAACGGGAAAAGGAGGCTCTCAGCCGGTATGCAGGGCTACTTGCGGCCAGTTACGCGCTGTTGGTGTAAGTCTAATTTAAGCCAGGGGTGCTTTAGAGGCGTGGCCCACTTTTCGTACTCGCGTCCTTGCGCATCACCATCCAGCAACTCCTCTTTCCCCCAAACTTGTCATTTCTGTCCTCTTCCCAACATCGTCGACCGCCTTGCGAGTAAAGACTGCTCTGAATCCCACTCCTGCGGATATTCCAGTCCTTACGACACGCCGCGCGCATCCGCTCACCACATAACACTTCGCCATGGCCGACGACAAGAAGAGCGACGACTACGGCATGGGCTCAGCGAGAGGCTCCCGTGCGCCTTCGCCGGTAACGCGCTCTACGAAGGGCAGCAGCACTTCCATCACAGAGAACCCCGTCATCGCCATCCTTTCGTACTGCGGGTCCTCGATTCTTATGACGGTTACGAACAAGTATGTCTTGTCTGGCCGCGACTTCAACCTCAACTTCTTCCTGCTTTGCGTACAGTCAGTTGTCTGTGTTGTCGCCATTTCCGTGTGCAAGGCCTCTGGAGTTATCACATACCGCGACTTCAATTCGGATGAAGCAAAGAAGTGTACGTGGAGGCTTCCGTCTGAGAAAGACTTCCTAGGCTGACACTGGCAGGGTTCCCCATCGCTCTCCTCCTCATTGGCATGATCTACACAAGTACCTGGGCGCTCAAGTTCCTCTCGATTCCCGTTTACACCATTTTCAAGAACTTGACCATCATCCTCATCGCGTATGGTGAGGTGCTCTGGTTCGGTGGTTCTGTTACACCAATGGCTCTGTTCTCTTTCGGCTTGATGGTCTTCAGCTCTGTTATTGCAGCTTGGGCAGACATTCAACATGCGCTCTCCAGCATGGGCCATGCTACTGAGGCAGCGACCGAGGCAGTCTCAACCCTGCACGCTGGCTACCTCTGGATGATGTTCAACTGTATCTGCAGTGCCACGTTCGTTCTTTGCATGAGGAAACGCATCAAGCTCACCAACTTCAAGGACTTTGACAGTAAGTTCTGCCTATGCAGCAGTCATCGAGACTGGCTAACAAATCTCAGCGATGTACTACAACAACCTCCTCACCATCCCCATTCTCCTGATCGCATCCATCATCGTCGAAGACTGGTCGCCCGCCAACATCCAGAAGAACTTCCCCGCTGACCAGCGCAACGCCGTCATCTTCGTCATGGTCCTGTCCGGTCTCTCTTCGGTCTTCATCTCATACACTTCCGCGTGGGCTGTCCGCGTCACAACCTCGACAACCTACTCGATGGTCGGAGCTCTGAACAAGCTCCCCATCGCGCTCAGCGGCCTGATCTTCTTCGACGCCCCCGTCACATTCGGCAGCGTCTCCGCCATCTTCGTCGGCTTCATCAGTGGCATTGTCTACGCGCTCGCCAAGGTGCGCCAGAACGCCGCCGCAAAGGCAAAGTCCGTACTCCCCGTCTCCAACGTGCCGGTTAGCTCTAGCAGCCAGAGCATGCGCGACGGCCTCAAGGCATAAAAGTCTTCTTCCGCTTGCAATGTATCATTACACGAAGCGCATACACACTTGCGTATGCGCTTTCTTACAGCCGCGGCAGCGCTGGACTGAGTCCAGCGCATTTCTTAAGTGGGAGGCGCCAGGGTACTTCCCCTAATTCGATTCAGGCTTTGTTCATGTGTTGCTTCTATAGGCAACAAGCATTTTTACAACCACGACATTTAGCAGTGTCTAGATAGGAGCGGCGTTTGGAAAGGGATGCCGTGTCGTTCAGCGTTCTTTGAGCGAGTAAGTATATGACAGACACGACTATCTGTCGTTATGGCAGCGGGAGCTGGTGTTGCAGATATATCTAATAACGATCGTTCTCTCTTCAACACTCTATCGTCTGTCGTGATCGGTGACCCCCGATGATGAGGTTTCTTGTTGACATGATATACGATCATGAGGAGCAATCGCCCGCTCCGATGTGGTTGTTAAGATTGTGGTATTCTTCTAGGCTTCGCAGTTCGAGAGTCTTGCACGTCAGCTCTCACAATGAAGGGCTTCGGTTCAAGGCTACGGCAGCCTCTGAGCATCTGACATACAGATAGGACTATCTTGCATGCATTAGATACCTACATATTGGTATATCATGGCCTTGTATAATCGCGAAAAGCTGCCAGAGAAGAATATCGCTGAGGGGGATCGATTCACCAGCGCGACTCCTTCGTCGTGAGGGCTTAGGGTGTGTTGTCCGCGGTCCACCACCTTAGGCAAATGCACGAAAATCCTTAGGCGTGAACGCGAAGGGCCCTATTCCGATCAGTCGCTCTCGGACAGATCCCCGCGCTTCTACTCCCTGTCTCTCTTGTCTGTCTTGTGCTTCTTTTTGGGCGTCTCATCGGCCTCTACCGCATCCCTTTCCCGCTTCTTTTCCTTGCTCTCTATTGTGTCTTGTCGTGCACCAGGTCCGACGGATGTGCCTTCCTCAGCCGCTTTTGTTGCAGCTTCGGCTTCAGCTTCGGCTTTGGCTTTTTCTTCCCTCCTCTTTGCTACCAATTCCGCTTTCTGCTTAGCTGCGTCCTGGATCACAGAGCTATTCTTTTTGATAGCATCAGCAGCAGCAGCCAAAGAAGCACTGGCTTTGTTCTGCCCCTCTCCGCTCCCTAGCCATTCGTCCTCGTAGCCCCAGCCAGTCAAGTACACGCCCATGAAGTACTTCTGGAGATTGGTGCCTTGTTCGTAGATCATAGGTTGCTCTTCACGGTAGACGAGCTTGACGTCGTTGACGACGACCAGCGCAGCGAGCTTGTTCTTCGAAGCAGGGTTTTCAGCAATCTTCTCCTTGAAGCTCAGCAGCTGGGGGGCCCAGAGCTCTGTCAGCCACTTGTCTGCGACCTCATAGCCGTGCTCTGGGTCAACGAGGACTACGCCGGCAACATAGGCTTCAAAGATATCGGCAACGACCTTCTTCCACGCCTTGGAGCTGCGATCCCATTGGTTGTGGTGTCGCAGTCGGTCGGTGAAGCCGTACGCCTCGGAGAATTTGCCCAGCATAGAGTTCTCCACAAGACGTTCGCGCCAGGAGCACAACTGAGGTACGTCGACATGGGGAAAGCGACTATAGAGTGCGTGGGAAGCGATTAGCTCGATGTAAGCATCACCGAGAAACTCAAGGCGCTCGTAGTCGAGATCAAGATCGGTATAAGCGTGCTTATCTCCGCTCTTGACAATGTGCGAGCGATGGGTGAAGACCGCATCGTGTAGGTGAGGCTCGTCAATTGGCGGGAGTGGTGGAAGGTCTTTCGCCTCTTGGACTTTGCGGTGGACGTATGCGGGTACGGCGACCTTGGGTGTTGTACCAGGTCGCTTCTCGTCGAGCTCGTACCGTGCATTCGTTGATACCGGGTTCTCTTTGCGCGCAAGAAGTTGTCTCAGCTGGCCTGCGTGGTATAAGACATTTCGGTCGGCATCAGATCGCGTCTCGTCTGCAACGAATCGGTCAAGCAAGGCTACAAGCCCAGTGTGCATCTCTTCCTTGGACAGCTCGCCCTGGTAGTCATTGCCATTGCTACCATGCGATTGTTGCTGGCCGTGGCTGCGATGCTGCGGGTGCCCGTGTCGAGGATCGCGATTGCTGTTGCTATTGCCGTAGTGAGTGGAACCGTAAGAAGGCTGGTTCGGACGAGTGCGTTTGTCGAATCTGTCGCGGTTGTCGTAGTGATTAAAGGAATTACCTCGTTTCTGCGACATGGTCAAAATATCCGACCTGCAGTGATCGATGCTGAAGCTCCAAGCCGTGGGAAGAAATGACGGGAGTCCGCAGTTTTAGCGGCCGCCATGCCAAGACAAATCCTTGATGAATTGAACTCCGCATCACTACCGAGGACGACATTCATTGCGCAAAGATGGCGGTTCCACGGGCAAGAGTACTGGATCTCATGAAGGTAGCTGGTATCGATAAATGGACTTGGGCACCTCACTGACCATCACAGGCCTCATGCCGCGTCTTCAACACCACTTACAACCCTGAGCGCGTCCGCATCGGAACCTCAGTCATGCGCCAGCGCCTCAAAGGCGCCGCTGTCGCCTCGTACTATCCCCCGAGAATAGGAACAATTGCCCAGCTGCGATCGCTGTACCCTGAGAATGAGCTCTTAGATGAGGACGAGGAGGATTGGATCGAGCACCTGAATGTTGCGAGGTCACGAGGAAAGGTGGTGCCGAAGAAGAAGAGGACGGCTGCGGGTATGCTTGTCGACGAACGTCTGAAATCCCGGAGTTGGAAGCTGACACATGACAGAATCGAAGAAGTTCAACAAGAGGAGGTAAACGGATAGACGCCACACGATACCCACCACGGGAGGCACTGTATAGCTAGTGTACATCAGAGCATTGGACGGCGTTCTATTTGGAAGTGCAAATGTCAATATTATACAGGACTGATCCCACATGATTACACCAGTCATGAATTTGCACGTCGTTCTATCCGTATATATGATGGACTAGATCTTGCTCTTCAACTCCATCCCAGACTTTCGGTTCGCAACCCGGTGCTCGTTCTCGAACTCGTCATCCCAAGGTATCCTCGCGCTCAAATGATCTGGCAGTACAGGAGCGTTCACTTTGTGGTGCTCCACCGTACAGAAGATAGTCTTTCCATCAAGACTCGTCATCTCACCTCTGATCATGGCCATCTGCTTCCCTACACTCACCACTCTGCTGACCAGCCGCACTGTAGTACCAATTGGAACTGCTTTGAGATATGATATGTTAAGGGAGCGTGTCACGCCGCCCATGAACTCCCAGAAACCGGGGCGGGCGACAGGACACAATGCCGTGGTTGTCGACATGTCGAAGATGACGCCTGCTGCACCTCCATGCATGACATCTAGTGAAGTATCAGATTGTTGAGTTCAGCCAGTATTGTGAGGTGGTCATACTGTTCAGGTTGGAGAAGCCGGGCGCAATGTAAAGCTGGTACTCCACCGAACCCTCGGGACCAGCGTCTGTAATCTTCATGTTGTTCATGACCTCGCTGTCGAAGTCCTGTATTATGTCAGCTCCTACATTAAGCAAGGTTGACATCGAAACACTCGCAATGTGATCTTTAGGCCGCTTCGAGGCAAGCAGCTTATACCTGTCGAACGTGGCCTGGACAGCCGCTCTGGCCTTTCTCTTGCCTTCATCTGAACTCATGATTGCTGCAAGACACTACGATGTACAAGTGACACTACAAGACTCGCACTGGACACTGCATTCGATACTCAGGACCTGCGGCTACATGCAGCTGACATGGTCGGCGATATGATTCGATGGATGACGGGGATCAGCATGGAGCTCGTTGGATTGCCTCGGCTCCACCCGCCGCGCTCTCTCTTCGTGAACAACGCGTCGCGTGCACGACTTGCCTGTGAGTGCACATCCATGGGCATTTGCACGGTCTCTGCAATAATTAAAACAATGGCCTTAATGTAGATTGTTAATTACTGTCCGCTGTCGCAAATTGGCGCAGACGTGCGTCCTGAAACAGACCTTGCGGTGCCTCGCAGCCGCAAACAGGCCGTGGCGATCATTGGCTCTCCACTCTCGTTTCACTACAACCAACTTGCGCCGTTCCACTTCCGTCATGAGCCGATTTAGTTTACAGGTTCGCCGCTTGCTTGATAGAGTGCCCTCTTTCACACTTGAGCCTTGTATTTCTAGCTTATGGGATCTTCAAGGCCGGATTTGACCTTCCCCTCTTTCCGATCGCTTCTATAGTGTATAGTACTTTAACCCAGCTGACAGCTTGCCTTCCACGCTGTCAACTTCTCTTGTTCGCAATCACACTCCTCGCACTACACAGAGGCGAAGCCCAAGATGGGAGCATATACGTTGCCAGTCTCTCCGGCATTACGGAAGAGAGTATTAAAAGTCCTATTTATTTCTCTACTACTTGACTTGGTACGTCATGGCCCTTTTGTGTCACCACTGTTGCGTGCTGACAGACGCTCTAGATATCCTTTACATTCATTCTCCCCCTCTTCCCCAAGCTTCTCGAATTCTACCGCAATCATGAAACTGGGGACCCGAACACGATTCTTTCGAAGATCCTCGCGGGACTGAACGCATACAAGAACTCGTTTGCGAAACCCATCGTCTCCCGTTACGACATCGTCCTGCTCGGTGGAGCTCTCGGCTCCATCTTCTCGCTATGTCAGGCTATTGCGTCGCCTGTGATCGGTACACTCTCGGACAAATATGGCAGGCGGACGGCATTGCTGTGGTCCATGGCTGGTAACGTGCTCAGCGTTGCGCTCTGGGTCGCAGCCACCGACTTCCGCACATTCTTGGCGAGTCGTATTGTTGGAGGGTTGAGCGAGGGCAACGTACAACTTGCCATGGCGATCGCGACCGACATCAGCGACGAGACTCAGCGAGGAGCAACGATGGCACTCGTGGGCGTATGCTTCAGCATTGCATTTACCTTCGGTCCGGCGCTGGGCGCGTATCTTTCCACTCTCCAGGTCATGGACAAGAATCCCTTTGCCATGGCGGCCGGTTTCTCGCTGTTCCTCATCGTGACAGAGTCCATCTATCTCTACTTCTGTCTCCCAGAGACACTTCCGGCGGCAGCTGCTCCTACCGCGAATGGCAAAGCCAATGGTCACGCAAAGTCTGAGCTTCCAAAGCCTCGAGTCCGGACCAATTCCCACACCCTTCTCAACGCCACACATTTCACTTTCATCCTCTTCTTCAGCGGTATGGAGTTCAGCCTGCCATTCATGACGTACGACCTCTTCTCGTACGAGGCAAAGGATACAGGCCGTCTTCTCGGGTTCATTGGCCTTGTTGCATCCTTGCTTCAGGGTTCGGTCGTCAGGCGCATGCACCCGCTGAAGGTTGTGCAGATGGGTGTAGTTGCATGCACGATTGCATTTCTACTCCTGGGTCGTGTGCAGACACAAGGCGCGTTGTACGGCGCTGCAGCTTTACTTGCAGTGACAAGCGCAACAGTCGTCACAGGCTTGAATAGCTTGAGCAGTTTCGAAGCGAACGCAGACGAGAGAGGAAACAAACTTGGAAACCACAGGAGTTTTGGTAAGCAGCCTCCATTGAGTCAACCAGAATCAATGATTAACATCCCGCAGGTCAAGTCGGTCGCGCTCTTGGTCCCCTTATTTTCTGCTCACTGTACTGGTGGGCCGGCCGCGAAACCGCGTATGCAACCGGCGCCGCTGGCATGGTCGCTGTGTGTGCAATTGTTTTCGGAGGATTGAAGGTGCCACCAGGCACGGAGAATGTTGGCAAGAAGGCCAAGAAGGTTGCGTCCTAGGCAGTTGCATTTTCTTAGGAGAGTCGGCTCCAAAAATCTATCTAGCAGCTTGCTGGACGGCACTCACGAAGAAATGCAAGACTTGAGAACATTCAAAAACGCTCGCAACATTTCGTCTTTCCAATCGAGTAATCATGAGTAAACATTTAAGCACAATGGCTGTAGTGCAAAACACAGCAGCCAATCCTTTCTGTTTCAAAAGCTCTTCAGCCTCGGGTCAGCTATGCCTCCCCCCCAGAAACGCCATGATCGACACCGCTGCATCCCCGCATTCCCTTAGTGCTCGCACGACATCGACCTCGGCATCTCCCTAGCTCTTACATCGGAGCTTCAAGCCGCCCTCAGTCTCGCGGTCTTACTGCTGTGTTTATTTTCTCCTCCCCCCCACCAACAATCGTCCCCGATACAGATCTTGAGGTTTCTCTGAATTGGACGTTTGTAAAGAAAGGAAAAGAACGATGACGGTTGCTGCGACTGCTGCTTCGGTAGCGGCAATTTCGAGTCTCGCTGCGTATATCAATGCGAAATACCATATTCGCCAGGATCTGAAGGCGCTGAAGTTCAAGAAGGGGGCTGAGAGATATTATGCCGAGCTAGGTATGTGTGCTACAGTTCTCTCAGAGAGCCTACCTTGTACTTCAAGGTGCGGTCAGTTCAAACTCAAACTAACTTCCATGATTAATAGTCAAAACGAAACGCCAGTGTCTCTGGTACTCCTTCACTCCTTACGTTCCTCGTTATGCGAACGATCTCTGCATCTGGTCCCGCGAAAAGACATACACATGGCAAGAAGTCCACGACAAAGCTGTGCAATGGGCACACTTCTTCCTCGAGCAGGGTGTCAAGCCTGGAGACATGGTTGCTACATTCCTTACAAACTCGGCCGATTTCATTGTTATTTGGTTGGGCTTGTGGTGCATTGGGTGTGCGCCGGCTATGCTGAACCACAACCTCAGATTAGACGCCATCATCCACTGTATCAAAATCGCAGAGGTGAAGTTGGTTTTGGTTGACGCTGATCCTGAGTGTAAGCAGCGCTTCGAAGAGGTTCGGGAAAGAGTAGAAGGGGAGCTCGGTGTCAAGCCCTTTACTATCAACGAGTCGCTACTAGAGAAAGTTCATTCTGGACGGAATGACGTACCAGGTGATGAATACCGCGAGAATGTGTCTGGCTTCGATCCAACTTGTTTACTCTACACCTCCGGCACGACAGGTCTCCCCAAGGCTGGAAAGTTCATGATCAACCGATTTCACGATCGCGGTAACCCGAACACGCTTCCATTTGATCAGACAGCGGGTCCCAATGGTGATCGCTGGTACTGCTGTATGCCCCTGTTTCATGGTACCGGCGGAATCGCCACGATGGCCGCCATCACTGGGGGAATGAGTGTTGCAGTTGGCAAGAAATTCAGCACAAGAGGTTTTTGGGACGACATACACGACTCGAACGCTTCCATGTTCGTATACGTCGGCGAAGCTGCACGTTACCTACTTATGGCGCCTCCGCACCCACGCGAACGTGATCACAGACTGCGTGGTATGTACGGCAACGGCATGCGCCCGGACGTGTGGGAGCGCTTTAGGGAGCGCTTCAACGTGCCCGAAGTCATTGAATTCTTCAACTCGACCGAAGGCGTTCTGGGTTTGGTTGTCCACTCTAAGGGTCCCTTCACTGCCACCACGGTAGGACATCATGGCGCGATCATCCGGCAGGCATTGAACAATGTGTACGTTCCTGTGTCGATTGATCCTGACACAGGTGATTTGATGCGCGATCCAAAGACAGGGTTTGTCAAGCGTAACTCGTACAACGAGGGAGGAGAAATTTTGGTTGGGGTACCAGGCGAAGAAGCTTTCGCTGGATACTACAACAACCCGTCGGCCACGAAAAAGAAGTTTGAGAGGGATGTTTTCAAGAAGGGAGACTTGTACTACAGATCTGGAGATGCTTTGAGGAGAGATGACGATGGAAGATGGTTCTTCCTCGACAGGTTAGGTGACACATATCGCTGGAAGTCAGAGAACGTATCTACCGCAGAAGTGGCTGAGGTGCTTGGAAAATACCCAGGTATTGGCGAGGCTATCGTCTACGGTACACTTGTACCCAAGCACGACGGTCGCGCTGGTTGTGTTGCATTGCGACTTGTAGATGGCCAAGACCTTAAGTCGTTCGACTGGAAGGCGCTTCTCGACTACAGTAGAAGCAAGCTGCCTCGATACGCCGTACCGATCTTCCTGCGGCTGATTTCTGTCGGCTCCACTACAGATAATCAGAAGCAGAGCAAGGTACCGCTGCGATTGGAAGGCATCGAGATCGACAAGTATGGCGAGAAAGTGCCGAACGGTCAGGCAGATGTGGTGCTGTGGGCGAAGCCAGGGGCAGACTCGTACACCCCTTTTACACCAGGGGACTTGCAGGCTCTCAGGGAAGGGCAGATTAGCATGTAGAGGAGGTTGAAGACCAAATCTCCAGTATCCTGACCGGAACCAAACACTGCTTTCTGCTCAAGTAACTTCATTCTTCTTACCTATTCTCTTTGTACCCTGGTATTATCCTTCGTCTCTCTGTGTTTTATCGCTCACTAAAGAGACAACTGGTCTTACCCTTTGTGTTTCTCTTGACCTCAGGTCTTACCGTTCTCTGTTGAGAGTACGTAAACCTTGCGCACTCGCCTTGCACAAGGCTCTTTCATAACACTAGTAAAGATTCCAGCCCGTTCAAAGTCAAGTAGGTGAAAGTATGGTTCACAGCGATCACATGCACGATCCTCACTTCACTCTCGCGCGTTACCCTGTTGCCAAGAGCTCGCGCTCGCGCCCATTGTTTTGTTTGCACGCGCACGCAATAGAGCTGTTTCTGCCTAACAAGTGACACAATCTCGACCGCTTTCTCATTTACCGTGAGTTGACCAAATTTCAATCTTGCGTCTTGTTATATTTTTCAAACTCCCAACGCTGCCAACGTACACCTTACACTCCAACTTCTTCCACCACATCATCGAAGTGCTCCGTCACTTCGCAGCTTCGTAACTTTACTTGCAATTTTTCCATCGTCTGCCATTATGGACTACCCGATTCGAGCTCAAACCGTCATGGAGGCCTTACTGATGACCGTGCTGCCTCTACAGCATCATTGGCTGCTGCTAGTGTTCCGTGAAGCAGCTGATATCCTCTGGTCATGGTTGCCTCTTCTTATCGTCTTCTACGCCCTATACCAGTTCACGGTCCATCGTATCACCCGCAAGGTTGCTACACTCAAGACTGAAGGTATGCATTTAATCAACCCTAGGATTGCCAAAGTTGCTGACCACTCTCAAGATAGCTTTACTCAAGCCCTTCAGAACCCCGCCACATCAATCAACCAAATTCTCGCTGCTCAAGCCAAGAACCTTGTGCAGCGATACACGCAGGCAGCAGTCGCCGACGCCGCCGCTCGAGTCGCGGAGATGACACAAATGCTGTCGGATACCATTAACACCCTCACTGCCTCACACTCGCAGTCCAAGTATGACCATAATGAGATCGTTGACTCCCTCGATAAGAAGCTCGAGACGCTCAAGAAGACCGTCGACACGCTCGCTACTCTACAGTCCACAGTCAAAGACGATCAGAGCGAGATCATTGCCACCCTCAATAAGAACATCGACACCCTTGCTGCTACCCACTACGCTGTTGAGTCAAGTCAGGTAAGGACAATCGCGTCTCTCACCAACAAGATCGACGAGCTTGTTGAAACTCATAATACAATTCCCTCTCCTGCACATGTCGATCACGACAAGGTTATTGACTCGCTCAATAATAAGATCGACTCCCTCACAGCCACAGTTTCGACTCTTCAAGCAGAACAAGCTACAACTATCAATTCACTTGCCGACAGAGTGGAAAGGCTCACTGCTACCTCTTCTCCTGTCCTTCCTGACCATTCTGAGACAATCACCTCGATGGTCCACAAAGTCGACTCCCTCACGGCCGAGCATGCCACCATTTATGAGCATCTCAGGCACCTTCCCGAGATCATCGCCACCATCGAAAGGCTGCAGTCTCAGCAGGAAGGCTTCGCTGCTGAAGTACGTGAGAATTCGAGAGCCTCCACGAGCGCAGTTGCCGAGATTACCGGCCAGCTCCATAGCTTCGAGACGAAGCTAGAGGGTGTCTTCCAGAACACCATGGAGCTCGAGAACCGTACGCAGTTCCTCGGGGCCACTGTGAAGGGTCATCACAAGACCATGGAGCAGTGCGAGGGCCTCCCCGGCCAGGTCACCGATACTATGGACAGGCTCGGCACCTGTGAAGACCGCATCCTACGCGTCCATCAGAAGGCCGATGGAGCCCTGGACGCCCTCCAGACGTACAAGGAGGAGGTCAAGGAGGACCTGAGGGACCAGGAGGATGCGCTGGAGCACCTCCGCCAGGAGCACCAAGATGAGCTCGACAAGCATGAGAGGTGGCTGAAGGAGGACGGGGTGGACATCAAGCACCTCCATGCCGATCTCAAGGCCATCCTCGATGGGGGCAGGGCGTCTTCTCCTCCCCCGGACATGGATGACGAGTTCAACGAGGAGCTTCTGGCGGGGAAGGAGCGCCCAGAGAGCGAGGAGGAGGACTACGTGGTGGAGTAGAGCTCTGAGGAGCTCTACGAAGGGCTTGAGGATGGTGGCGGAGGAGAGAGAGAGGTGTGCGCACCTCCAGGATGCAGTTTGGTATATGGTTCTCCGTTCACAGGGACAGTGAAGTCCTCTACGCCTACTTCTGAGCAACTCGCTGGCGTTTACGTTTACAGTTGTTCAGATTTACGCTGGGTGAGGACTTCACTGTTGCTATAAACGGAGACATCATAGATATTGATTGAAGTTCCTTTTCAATGCAGACCAGACATTGCTTCCTCTAATGACGTGGCTCGTCCAACGAGACCCTTGCTGATTGTGATATCGAAACCCTCACGCGACCAAATATTGTGAGTCAAATTTCCTGTGGACCCAAATGCGCGTGAATTAGAAAATCGTCTTCGTGACCGAGCTTCCTTGCCATCACACGTACGCGATAGCTCACGATGGACATGCATCACCACGGTCTCCATGAGGCTGTCGGTATAGTAACGACTCCAACACTGATAGGCTACGCATGCGGTCAAACATACACACTCAACAAATGGCGTATCCCACAAACTCGTCGCGACGTGGGTAAGGATGCGATCCCACACTTCCCACAGCACACAAAATAGCAGAGCACTCTAACAAAGAGCTGCAGTCCGCTTCCAATCCCATCACACCCGGGCACTCGCTGCACGAATCAACTAAAACGCCAAGTGGCACACTCTCATCATCCTATACCACGTCTCTGCCTTAGAGTGGGAGACCTCCCAGTCCCAATGGCGCACTTGGGTCTCCGCACGCGCAAGAGCTGGCGCCCTCGATGGCGGCCGCTTCTACAACCCACCTGCAAAGCCGGCGTGGCAAGAGTGCCGTGGTGGAGGGGAGGAGCGATTCAGTACCGTGTTACAGGCGCAACACGACAAGTGTATTTCTTGCGCTGAGAGGAGAAATGTGCAGGAGTATGAGGCGCTGAGCAAGGAGGAAAAGGAGGAGAGGACGCGGGGACTGGTACATACGGTACCGGTTCTTCAAATGCCGATTGTGTGGGGACCGATGCTGCCACAGCGTGGGCGAGAAATTGCGTGGGAGGAAGTGATAGGTGTTCTGCCTGGGGGCACAAGAGGAAGGGAGCTGCTGAGGGAGGCTTGAGGGACTCGTTACCTGAGAGTCATGGGAGTGGACCGGGTCCTGAGGAATGGCGGGTGTTCAGCCGGTTGACTGAAGACAAGGCGAGCGCTCTTCGGTGCCTGAACGCCGACGATAAGCAAGCATGCTCCCTTGCCGTAGCCGAAACATCGGGGCTGGAGCACGATCTCCTGAGGCTGGAGAGGATACAGGAGTCGCTAAAGACTCGGATTCTTTCAGCTCAGGCGGGTTACAGTGTCAGCAGGTACGACGAAAAAAGGTGCAGCGACCGAAGGAAGAACCGGGCAGACACTAGCAGTCATACCATCAGATCCGGCAGTCTTGGCATCCAAAAGAGCTCTTCTGCGTATGATATTTAAGAGAGTGGAGACGATGTCGGAGGAAATGACAATGCAGATGAGTGTCAGGACAGGTTTGTCGCGCTCGAGGACCCCTTCGCGAACTTCGATGGAACTGCGCAGCAACATCAAGAGGTCTTGCCTGATCCGCCTATAAAGATGGAGGTTGTCGAGCTCGCGGACGAACAGGAGGACTCACCGTCACCCACAGAGATCAGAGATGAGAAGTTTGCGCAGTCCATCGCAGCTCGCAATCTTTTCTTCGATACTACACGGAATCTGAGCCAAAACAGCAACCAGACTGCATCAGTCAATAAAGCAAACTCAAACGGGGGCTGTTCGTCGCAGCGCATTGCGATACAACAAAGCCAACCTTCGACGCATGAAGTCCCGACCTCTGGCACCAAACCAGCAGTCGACACTGTACCCAGAGGCAAAGCAAAGAAAGACTTCAAGGTAGAAGTGTTGTCGGAAGAGGACAAAGTCTGTCTGCAAGACTTCGCAGCCAAGTCTGAGGAGAAGAGGCCGAAAGAACCGCAAAGGTTTTCCGTCAAAAACAACTCTTCCTCGAGACCTAGATGCCAGCGGTGAGGGCTCCCCGGTCTACTGAAATTGGGCATTGCATCCAAAAGCTGCATTGGGAGGCCTAAGTCTATTGAGTCGCTCGAAGAGGATAGAATGTTTGAGCTATAATATGCAGCGCTCAAAACAGGAAATCCTGATTACTATCCATCAATGTAATCAGTACATCCACCTGTGTCATGAAGCTGTCGCCATCAGCGGGGTTGAGTCGTTGTCTCCCGCTCGCCAGCAATGCCAATATTTGATTGGTGCTGGTTCTCCGACGTCGTACGTTGGCGCGATCCAGATGCACACATTCATTGCCAGTTGCAGAAAACCAGCAATGCTGCGCGTATGCCTGCTAGGACACCTGACGCCATACCGCGAGATCGACATTTTAACGTCTTAGGGTGATATCCACATTACAGATACAGCGATCAGAGCGAACGTCACCACCGCCAATTCAGATTCACTTGTGCAAGGTCTGCGACGTAGCGGAGCGAGCGACATCTCGGCCGAGCTCTGATCATGGCGTATTCTCTCGGAAAGAAGCAGATTTTAAGTCTCGGGCAGGAGGGGCCGCGGATTGCACGCGACGCAGCGAGTCAGGCACGAAAAAATGTGGCGGACGGCCATACTTGTTCCTGATCGTCGGCCGGGATGTTGAGGTATGTGGCTGAGGCCAAGGGATGGAGTATGTGTACAGTTATCCGCGGAGAAAGGCTGCCCAAGAAAGACCTGTCGCGTCCGAAAACGCGGCTTGGAGGGCTTGGGAGTTGCGATGATGTGGACGAGCTGGAAAGCCGAAAGTGCAGCTTTTGCCGTATGGCTACCTATTGGTAGGCTACATGCATCCGCTCCACGGAACGGAACCCTCGCTTGTTGCCACAAAGAACACAGCTACAGGCTCCTCACTGTCGCGATGGTAGTGCACCGTGGTACACTTTCATGAGGGTCTAGTCAGACTGATGTTGATACCGCATCATATGTCGTGCGTAGCAGGAAGAGAGCGGACGGAATCAGAGAAGGGATCTCCGCGTGTGCGTACTACATGTCTAGGCATGTGGGTTTGGCATGCAGCGCAGCCGTTTACCTACTGGAGTGCACGGAGGCCCAACGGCTACCCAGCAGTATGGGCATCTCCTCTCTAGCAAAAACACCGTGCATTTGCAACCGCAACAGTCATTCTGATAACGCTTTTGTATGAGATATCTCTTTACAGGCTTGGGCCACAAATTACCAGTGCCCACACAAAGACGAATTTACACTCGAAAGCTGTGCACACAATTGTTGATGTTGACCAGTGGTCCTATCATTGCTTTAACCGTGAATAAAATCGTCTAAGCGGAGGTCATGGTGCGAGGACCTTTGTCGCATCTCGAATGAGGGTAGAAACACCAGGGCACGGTAGTTGTGGGTTGACCAACAGTGGACCTTGGAACCAGCGGGTTGTGGAGTTCACAGGAAGCTTATGTTGGCCTGATGAAGTTGCGACCTTCCCCTTCCGGTCAACATCATACCCTTGCCATGACGACTGTAACTGGACTTTGCCTGTGATATTAATCTTCCGTCTCATTCGGCTGTCCATACCGATCGGAGATCTCAGCCTGAGTGTGGGCACGTTGCGAAATCACGTAAACTAAGGCTTACATCGAGGTAGTCTTATCATCACTGCAGTTTCCGGTAGCGCAGGATAGAGGCTGCATTAGGTTGGCGCACCTGCAACGCATATGCAGGTGTCGTCTGATATGTGCATGAATCGCCATTTGGCTCAGTAAATACAAGCATTATATTTATACAGGATGGTGAATTGTGAAGGTATAGGCATAATATGTTGTGCAACAAGTAGAAAAAGGCCTAAAACCAAGCAAGCGATGCAAGCTGAATAGATCATCGAGAAGCTTTTCGTGGAGAATTAAGAACGGGCGTGATGTGTGCGCGGACACATGCAATGGACGGAGATAGGAAATGGTCGTTAAGATTAAGTAGAGCGACAGCCGCAAACGCCAAATGTGCATCAAACAAGAACGAACATAGCAACATGCAAAGCAAAAGGTCCTCGCGGACGCTAGGGAGAACAGATCTCAAGGGGTATCGCAACCAAAATCGACCGCCATGATTGCTTTCGCGTATGTATCTGTCGTACCGGGCTAAGTGAGATGGTTACGATCTAGTAACCTTGCGTGTGGGGTGGATATTTAGCATCTTCCACGTAGTACGCTGCTGGATGGGGCGGAGCGGAATGGTACTGCGGCTGAGGATAGTGTTGAAGAGCCACGGGAGCAGATGCTCTTCGTTGAGGGTCATGCTGCGAGACCGAGTTCGAAGGTGGTGCCTGAGCTGTAGCCGCACTCTGAGGAACAGGAACCTGTACATCAAAAGTCTGAGCCGAGGGGCCCGCATACTGAGGTACAGATGGTGGTGGTGTGGGCTGGGAGTGATGCGATGTCGCGTAATGAGGTGCTCCTACCTGATGAGCGTAGTGAGATCCCATGGACGACTGTTGATCAAGCGAATAGTGTCGGTTGGGCTGTGAGTGTGGTGCATATTGCTGAGTAGTGCTCGGCGGTGCAGGGTATGATTGATGCGAGGACTGCGGGGACGGGTAAGGCTGAGGAGAATGTGGCTGGACGTATTGTTGTGTCGGTGGTGGCTGAGCGGAATACTGATATGGCTGTGAAGGCGCAGTGTGCGGTGTGGTTGATTGAGGAGACGCGTAATGCTGTTGGACATGTGCACCATGCCAGTATTCGGATACTTGCGGTACCTGTAAGTGGGGTGGGCCATGAGTCTGGATCATTCCGTGCGGGCCAATTCCTTGTGTTACAGCTGCAATAGCATGGTGTTGGACATGGCTATGCTGAATATGCTGAGAGTAGCCCGCAATAAGGGGCAGGTCTTTGCTTTCTTCGTCTTCAAGGCTGACCTTCCAACCGGTGAGAAGTTCTGGCCTTGGTTGCACATTCTCAAGACGCGGATCCTGGAATGGACGTTTGAGCTTGCCGCTCACTACATCCTCGAGGCTGTAGTAAGATATAACGTGGTGGTGGGTGCCCTGGTACTTCACGGAAATGGTCTTCTTCATCAGGCCACCCTCTTTGAACTCGTAGCTGTCGATAAGAGATCCGCAGAAACGTCGTTGCTGATCGGGCGTGAGGCTTTGTGCAAAGTTGGCGTAGACTTTACCCGCAGCGTCGGACTCGCCTAAGAGTGTTCCATCAAAGGACGGGTTCTCGTACTCGTCATCCGAATTGTTGACGTTGTCGCCGGTTTTGGTGATCAAAGGCCCAGCACTCTCCTTACGCTTGCGCTTCGTACCACAAGAAGGATTCAAAGCGGTTTTTTTCTCCTCAGGTTTGAGAGCTCGCATTAGCTGGCGATATATCAAGCAGTTGTTCATGACTCGGCTCGGTGACCAGTGGACGGCGTCGGTCCATCGTTTAATACCAGAAGCGTTCTCTTCATAGACGAGGACAGTCCCGGAGGTAAGCATCTCTGCTCGTTCTTTGTCGTGAGGCCGACGGCTGATGTGGTTCAAGCGACCCTGTAAGGCAGCTTCCACGATCGTCATGGCATCTTTTGTAGTATCAAGGAATCCGGTCCATGTTGGTTTGAAGGCTGGTTGTGCTTTGACCATGTTTCCTGCCACTTGATGCCTGGGTGGTGGAGGCGTTGCGGTTCCTGTTGAAAGGACATGAGACGTTGCAATGGAATGGTGCCGTGGTTGTACACGTGAAGGTGGTTGTAGGTGAGACGCGAAGTTTGCATTGGCGTACACTGTCGGGTCAAACATATTGGTATACGCTGGCTGATGTGCGGAAGATTGGTGAGGCCAGGTCCAATTATCGCCATAATTGCCCGCCTTCGATACCCCACCGATGGACAGGTCGTGTCCATATGGCGGCATCGTTAAAGTCGGGGCCCTGATACCCTGCAACATGAGGGACGGGAATGGAAAGTGATTTTAAAAAGTCGTCCGATCAAGCTCGGGTTCCAAGTGTAGATCTCCAATGGCTAATTAAAAAGCGGTGGCCTAACAGTGCATCGAGGATTGCTAGTCCTTGAGGTCGATGGGTCAGGAAAGTTGGTGTGTGCAGTGAAGTCGACGATGTATGCCAGCAGAAGAATAACTATAGTTTCTTAGTATTTGTACCTCGCAGCTGTTGCATGGAGCTACTTACAACTTGACAGACTGGGGGATCTCAATGCGGGGTAGCAGTATGATCAGACAGATTACAGTCGTTTGTTCGATTGGTCCTGGACAGTTGCTTGAGAGCAAGGCGAGATAGTGAGGCTGGAGAGAAGGTCAGACGTTTCTTGATGTAGTAGTAGGACAGCGCACGTACCGAGTGTTAAGAGGGAAACTGACGGGAGCGGATGTGCCGCAGGGTGGTCAAGTGAATTGGGTCAGGGACTGGGTGTTGATCGCGTCGGCGTATTGCAAGGCTACGTTTTTGTGAAAGCAAGCGGGCCCTGGACGATCTAATAAAAGGGGAGCAGTAGTGGCAAGGGCGACGGCGGCTTCAGCAAGCAGGCATGGTCCCGTAACCACGCGAGAGGACGCTACTCCTGGCCCTGACAGTCTAGGATGGGGCGCTCGGAGAAATTGGACGTTTCCTGGTTGGGAGACAAGTCGTTGTGGCAAGTGAAGCGTGAGGGGACATGCACGAGATGCGACAGTAGCGACGAAGATCAGTACGTAGTGGTCAGAATCCAAAAGGGAGATGCAGCGTGCTTTTGCGACTACGAGACGCTATATTGCTGGCGGCTTGGGCTGGCTTTACCTGCTTGGGCTGGCCGACAGTTGCTGGCGAGGAGTAGCGTAACGATCGCCCCTGCTCAGGGCCCCTGCTAGACTGTGAAGGGGAGACTTTGAACATGAGGCAGCCCTGCTGGGGATGTTCGCCGCCAGTCCCGTCTCGTTTGTGGGTTCTGGCCCTTGAGACGATCGACGCGGCTCAGCGACGCTTGCTGCGCGCTCTCCACTCTCACAACCGCACCATGCACGGCTAGGTGGAGGCCCATGACTCCAGCGTCCATGCCGGCCGGTCTTTGACGGCTAAGCAAACAGCGCAAGCTTCATGTTCCTGGACAGCGGACGCAGATGAGGCAGTCCCCAGTCCCCTTCGTCTCCTGCACTGCTGCGGCAGTAACGCTATGCTTCCAAGAACAGCTACGCGTAGCGCATTGAACCTAGCAGCGCAGTGGTACCCAGCTCGCACATGGAAAGCGAGGGCTGCCGTGGCCGCAGAGTGGCCGTCGTGCCCGTGGCTCGAGTTCGGGTTCGTACAATGCGGAGCAGCCAGGCCCAGCCGAGGGATGCGCGCCGGACAGGCTCATCGCTCTTTCGTGGGCTCTTGGAGTCGCAACAAGCATGGCGCGCTTGGATGCCATTCCGCTCCCGAGCGAGACCAGCCTGCCTTCAGCCCTCAGCGGAATAGAATGCGAGGTCGGCGCCGACAGGGTTAACATGCGCGGAGCCGGGACGACGCGCTATGTTTCACCCGCTCGCGTCTGCTTCCCCGGTTGCTGACAGTCGTTGTTGATGCTGCGGAAACGCTTTCCCCGCGGCTGTCAGCAGGCTGCTCCCCAAGACCCCAGCCAGCATGCACGATGCTGGGCTGCGCATATGCCCGCGCTTTTCTGCTCAGCGAGCTCCGCGAGGGTGGCCGGCTCTGGAACGTCGAGGTATAGTGTCCTTCTCTTTCTTGGAACGCAGCCAAAGCAGTTAGCGTCGTCTGGAGCCGGGAAAGAACGACCGAGCGACCGTGCTTGTCCACAGAGTGTGAATCTATGTTCATGCACGGCCGTCACACATGAGCGCGCAAGCAGCGTTTCGCGTATCGTGACCCGTGAACGACGTCCGCAATTGCCAGAGCAGATCATCTGGCAACAAGCCTCCAGCTTCGCTGCCCGAGCCTCGAGGTGCGCAGATGCACTTCCCACGTTTTGGGTAACCTCAGCTGCGGCGGTGAGCTCGGTCGCGGCGGGAAATGCCACCCATTCATGATCAGCAAGCCCCGCACGGCCGCAGCTCTGCCCTATGACACTATTTGCTCCACCGGCCCCATGCCCTAAGCAGCAACAGATTATTGCACGACGCTGCAGCGTGCTGGCTCGGCATATGACAGGTAATCTAGCGTTGGGCTGTGAGTGACGACACTGCAACTGGGACTGCGACCGCGACCGTTGTGCCCTTGTGCCAGGGAGCTGCAGCTGCGAAGATGGCCTGCTGCATAGGATCAGCTGATTAGTCATCATGCATTGACGCTACTGCATCCTTGACCGTTGAGGATCAAGATCCAGGATGCCTGCGAGAGCTGCCGTCTTCCATGCCTTAGCCATGGCCACCACCTCGACAGTCGCTCTTGGTCAGGCACGTGGACTCGTCCGCTCTCCAGCTCCACCATCCAGCCGAAGAGCGATCGCGTTTCCCTGATGGTATCAGAGGCGAGTCTAGGTTGACCTGCACTGGGTGGCTCAGCTGCAAATACATGTACCTACATCCAGTAGATCGACCAAATTCATCGCTCACGACGCACGAGTCGTGGCAGTGATGTGCTGCCAGGGCCATCCCCGCCGCCGCAGCCACACGCCTAGCTGTTTGCGGATCGCAGAGGATCCTCTTCTGGCTAACCATACTATTCGCCTGCCCCTTCCGAGCCAGCATCAGCTCCTGCTGCGTCTGCGTCCTCGTTGTCGGATGTGACCAGCTCTCGTCTAATCTCGGCACACAAGAACGTCGCAAATTACACACTCGGGCATGCCATTGAATGAACAATGCTCAGTCGGATGGACGTTGACATAAACTTCGGTTTGATGCTCGCGACCCGGGCAGCAGCCCGGGTATGCTAACAAGTCACGGCCGCAGCGCGACCCGGGATGCTCACTCGCCCCCATTGCGACGGCTGGGAGCATCGTTGCTCCTTGATGCTTAACAGAAGCAATTATAGGTCCGAACACCTATATCTATTTCATCTGTGCTCGCTGCCTGAACTCGGCAGCCATGGTTATGGCACTATTGCTTGTTTCGTGCCGGATTCGTTTGGGAAAATATTGTTTTTTTTTGTCCATGGTTTTGTTCGTCTACTTTTCCTTGTTGTGACCGGTGGGCCTCTTCGTGCCTGTCGTTTCTAATCAAAACACGTACGATGACCGGCCACTTCCAGAGGTCAATCCTTCTTCATTTGTCGCCCTCTGCACCTGATGTATCTTCCGCTTGGAGAGTGCCCCGCCATGATCTGACCGCCGCTCCGATAGTTTGACATACCGTTTCAAACGACGACTTGGACAAGAAGATGGTGAATGCCACCCACGACCCAGCGGACGGCCTTTTTGAGTGCTAGCCTCTCGGCTTCGCTTTCGCGGGAATTGCCCTATGCTAGCTGCACAAGTCTCGCTACACAGCGTCGTTATACAGTCGTCACTCAACGGCACGACTTCATCAAAGTGTTGCTGCTGCACAAGCAAGACTCGCTACACAGCGTCGTTATACAGTCTTCACTCAACAGCACGACATCATCGAAGTGCTACACAGAGTCGTTATACAGTATTCACTCAATGGCACGACATCATCGAAGTGTTGCTGCTGCACGTTAGCTGCAGGGAGTCGCCCAGACCACAGTAGTGGCGTTGGCCATCACAGACACGGCCCGATTTTAGGACGCATGCAACTCCAGCAGCGGTAATCGCGACTGTTCCTATGAAGATCGACTGCTGTCTGAGGCCGTCCTCTTCGACTTGAGCTGCGACCATTCGAAAAATCCTCACACAGGCGTGAGCGATCATTGCCAGGCAAAACCCACTGTTCGGTGAAGGTTGGTCTGCAGCATTGGAGTCTACACCCTCGTAGCCGCAGCAAAATGCTTCAAAGGCCTCGGCTTCTGCACATTTCTTCACAACACAGACGTTATTCTTTCTGTTGCCTCTCTTAGTGCGATGTAGGAGTTGAGTCAGTTCCGAGCCTTCCCCGGTTTCTGCTCCAGTCGAGTCTCGGACTATCCGCACTGAACGGTATCAGAGTCCTACTGGTGCAGCACCGGAACATATGCTCGACCTTGTTTGCAGCTCCAGATCCACTTGCGGACCCTGTTGCATCTTATGCGTTTTACGAAACTATCGCCGCTGATCACCATCGTCATGCAGCCTTGGACGTCACGACGTTGCGCTATCGGGGTGGCAGCTTGTGATCTCCATTTCTCTCGTACGTTATTGCTCCATACATATGGCCAAGCCGACCATCCTGATCATCCCAGGGAAAGCTGGCCGGCATTGATGTGCAAGTTTCGGTACGTACCAGTCGTTTAGCCCACCACGTGTGTTTGCAATAATTGCATCAACGAAATGAATGCCTCGTATTCAGCACGAGCCTGTGAGTTCAGCCTTTTCCAGGCACAGAACTATGAATCAAGGTTCCGCAATCCCTCAGGCAGATCATTTGTCACCTTGGGGTGGATGCTTCGGGCCGCACGCCTGTAGCTGAAAGCGTAATTGCGGGCGCCACGCGACCGGAAAACGGACCATGCTACTACTGCTACTAACAAAGATGAGGCATACTGTTGCCTCTGCGAGGGTCTCAGTACCGCTCGGAGAATTTCATAATAATGTTCAGGAGAATAAAGACACTTTCGGGAGACTTGAAGAGCCCGGTCCGGGTGCATGCATCAACCTGCATGAGCCATGCCTCCAGACCTCGAGTTTCATATCATCTGACGAGGTGGAAGTCCCCTTGCGGCGTTCATGCGTCTGTGTATGTTCTTGGCGGCCATGAATGCCTGCTCACAACTAGCTGCGCCCATCGATACTCACTACAGATGATATGACCCACAAACGGTGTCAGTCATACTTCTCACTACGGGCTGGCTCGCACGAAGGCGCGAAGGCTTGTGCTTGCAGCCTTTCAAACTTTATTGTCAATCTTGGGCGATTTGGCAAAATCCGGTACCCTAGCGCTTAGTGCCAGGATTGATCGTCTAGGACTACCGTTGATCCCTTTAACGCGAAGCACGAGCATCTTGAAAAGTCCTGTCGATCCTGCTCGCGGTCTGTGCGACCGCAAAAAGCACAGTTCGATGTTAACGGACCTGCATTTACGAGATCGGGTGACCTTGGTAGCAGTATCCTCACATCAGACTCTGCAATTGCTCGCAAGCTTGCACTAACGATCGACTCAGGGGCTGTGATAGTGCAGAGGATGCTTAGCGTCCTGCCAGCCAACAGTTTCACTATCAGTATCTGTCCTCAGTTCAGCCATTTCAGTCGAGAGTGCGTCATGAGAGTTGCTTTGGTGGGACGAATGGCAACGGAAACCACGTTTCAAGCAACACCAATACAACGTGCCGTCCCGAACATACACACGTCAATACTTTTATGAGCTTGACAAGGTAAGGTGTGGCCTCGGAGGCATAGCAAGGCGCAAAAGCTTGTAAGTGTGACCGCAGAGGTATATTCTGCTGTGGTCAAACTGATCGTTTATATGATCGTTCAAAAGAGCGTTGTCAAGCCTTGCTAAACTCAACGTTATGACGACGAAACATCCAGACTGTTCGAGGATTTCACGTATAGGTAACAGCGGCGGCATCTCCGAGCTCAGGAAGGGTCTTCATCTTACGTCAGTGCATTGAGGAATCAAGCACGAAGACGTTGAGCTGGTCTTTCGTTAATGCACGCAACACGCAACTAGCGCTATCTCGCATCACCAGTATTCCTATTTCGTTTGTGACTACTGGCCGATGCGTGCAATCTTTCTTCTAGATCAAGTGGGGAGTCTGCACGTGGTTCGAGCGTTTGATACGAGGCCGAACCTGAGCGCGAGGCAAGATTCGCGGCACCAGTTATGACAACCGGAGCATACAGCGGCCTTGCTTGTTACGCAGCTCTGGAGAACTTGTACCTGAGGGTCTTTAACATCGCGCCATCGTCTGTCAAAACCTTGGATGGATACAGCCGCTGGTATCTAGCTTGTTGGTGGCCCTTGCATGAACGTGGAGCAGGCAGTCAACCCAGATCAGCCACAAGTGTGGGCTACAGCCAACTTTCGACCGTCGGAGCCATCCGCGGGGCTAAAATCGTCGAAACATGCTGCTCAGCTCTAGTGGCCGGTGATCATCCGCTGAAATGACCAGGAGACTGCTGCTGCAGGTCGTTACGGCCGTCGAGACAATCGCACCCATGCTGAACTCAGTCATGGACTAGCGCGGAGGTACCAACCTCTTCTGAAGTCAACACTATCAGCTGTGGCAGACCCATCATGCGCGTCTTGTGCATTGTAAAAATAACTGCAGCAACCTGCACACATTACCATGCGGGCCTGCGGTGGAAATCAGGGCGGGGGTACAGTTGACACATAGGAAAAACTGGGCACTTGGTTCCGCAACAATACAGAATAGTCTCTTTCCAGCCTGATGAGTAGCAAGGACTGGCTTCGCGCGGCAGAACACCGCGCAAGATGCGTCAACTCAGCACATCCCCTACAGGATCGTCACTGGGATAATTCCTTGGTCCATTGCAATGTGCCGAGATGCTGCATGTTGTGTCTCTCAAGACCAAGGGGAATTCATCCCTGACATGGTTCGCAACTGCAGCCGGCCAGCCCGCCGTGATCTGCAGGGCCCAGAGTCTACATCGATATCAGGGATCGCTGTTCCGTGTCGATATCCCCCACAAGAGGGGTTGCTGTCCATATCGAGCGTCTTGCGGCTCGTCTTACCACTCCACTTACCACCGTTGAGGAAATCATTGTCCCGGCGTCATGCAGACGCAGCCGCAGATGCAGACACAAACATAGATTCAGGTTCGCCCCGGTGATTAGTAATATCTGCTGCCAAACGTTTGCACAGAAATACTGAAACTCAACCCCCGCGTCAGCAAAGTGGTCTGATCTTGCCAAGTGTGTGAGCCTGTCATGCATGCCATAGCTGGGCATCGCGGCGATGCAGCTCGAGCTTGACGACTGTGTACGAGGTCGGAGGATTTGCCGTGGTGTGGCAGAATAGGTTCACGGCTGCCGAGTATCATGCAGTCAGCGTGTGATCGTGACTGAAGATTAGTACGACGGTTACGAGGTGGCTGCGGGAGTGTATGCCGAGCGCGTCATGGTGATAGTGGGAGAGTTGGGGACATCAAATCGCGTTTCCGGTCTGAGCATATTTGCGGTTCGAGACTGACTGAAGGCGGCTGAGGTGAGTGTCAGTACCCACTGATGACGAGCACAAGCTTGCTGGCCATCTGGGCGGCTCGTCTTGGTGGGATGTTGCTGTTGCTCCTCGTGCGGAGTCACAGTTGAGATGGGCGCACCATCGGATGACTTGGAGGCAGACAGGGCCAAAAGTTCCCTGTTGTAAAGCACTCATGTCAGCTCGAGGTATCTTCGCCGAGATGAAACTATAGAGAAATAGCAATAGCGTGAATCCTGCCAGTGGTGATGGCCGTTGTGTGAGCCAGCCAGAGCGAGTGCCTGAAACCACTCCGCTTCGTAGCATACAGACTGTCAAAGACTGATAATCTGAGCGCTGAGGCGAGATCTCCAGCCACGGATAACGCATTTGCTCCTCGAGTTCTTTGCAACTGTCAGGGCATGATCTCGAAGAATCTGGCGGACGTGATTGACTTTTCGTCTAAGTTGTTTGACTTTTGTGCCGCGTCGTGCCGGGCAGCACCAATCCGCAGCCGCAGAGAAGTGAGATTGAGTCCGAAGACTAAGCACTTGTGATGGTAAGATGGCTCTGAACATCTCTAAGCCTGTAGCCTGTCGGCTTTACCTTCTTCGCTCCCTTTGAGCTTCAGTGTACAACGTAGCACCTCATACTTGCTACTTACTTCCCTCATGACTTCTGACGGAAACAGTGCTGACACTAATCACTGTGCAGGTATTGCTAAATCACTTCACCGAGCTGTTGATCCTCGAAGCTGAGCCTAGAGACCTCGCCTCTTGATCCGCAAGTCGATGTAAACTCTTCGGGGCGATTGCACAACCACACGCTCTCAGACTCAAGCTACATTGTCTACATCGAACGTACGGAGAACATGTCAGCCCAAGGCTAGGAAATGGCACTGCTATACTTCTGATCAAGCAGGGACAGTGCAACTGAGCATGTCAACATCTAGCAGCCTCATACAGACGCGACGATCTTTACTACGACTCCGAGTCATCCGCCACAATATAAGCAGCATCGACCCCAACGCACCGCCCCTCATCGCTCGAAAAAATGCACAAGGCTCAATGATACATGCCATAATTCCGTGGCTACCGCGCGATGCACCATACCAAAACATCTAGACCATAGCTCGCTCCACGCAGCACCAGTCTGCTCGCAAAACAAGTCAACACGTCTCTGCATCCATTGGCAGCTCACCAAAAATTGCTCCACCACAAAGCTAGGATGTGTAGATACCGCACTCTGCGTGCTGAACAGGACTCGCAATACGCTGTAGAATGCAAGGCGCGGCGGGCATATATAATGGCTGCAGAAATGTGCAGACCCTTCTGACCATGGGATGACCGTGGGACGGTCAACACGTACCATGGTACTAGCATGCGGACAGCCTTCTGAGTGGCTAGAGCCCACATTTCTGCCCTGCAGACTGCCCTGCAGACTGTCACTTCTGTCTACCCAGAATCATGTAGCCAGTCAGAGGCTGCCGCTGTAGATCAGTCCCGTGGGCGGGAGGGTCCATACATTTCTGCAGGCACCGATACACGGAAACCTAGCTGCCCACCCGGTGTCATCCATCTGTCGTCCGAAAGTCCTGGAAACACAATGCCCACACGGCATGAACCCCCGTCTATCCGGTGTGTACGCTGTCGACGAGACCATTTTTGTCAGCATTATATACATTAGCAAGCATCACGTCTTCCACATACGATCATAGGACGTTGAAAACAAGGCTTCCCGTTCGCTCAGCCCTATTTAAGCAACGTACCGGCGGATTAGTAGTTAGGTGGGTGACCACTAGCGAATACCTGCTGTTGTATGTTTTTGTGCTTTTTGCCTGAGGGCGGGAACGCAATCAGTTGGGTTGGTTATGACTGCTTTTTGGGGGCGTGGAGGGATGTTACAGAAGGGGGGTGTCGGTGCGGGCTGGAAAACACGAGGTGCCCCACAGAGATTTCTAGAGGTTTCTAAAATGGTCAATACTAATAATATCTGACGAGGTTCCATTGGTCTTTTTGGCATCGACATCCAACATTCGTATGTTCAGCCTGCACCGGCACTACCCTTGTACCTAGCAATGTTGAAATAGCAGCGATGAGGTTCCTGTTGGGTAAAAAGTTGATGGATTGAAGGAACCTGAGTTCCTGGTTATAAGCTGTTTACTGGTAACCACAATAAGGGGGCATCGCTGCCTAATGAAGGGATATTCCTTCCCTGGCCGGGAAACCACCTTCCATCAGTTCCGGGGCTAGAGGAGTGTGTGCTTATACGTATTAAGAAAAGCTCATAATCTGCGGTATCTTTGTCAGCGAAACTGGAACTGTGTGCAACACTGATCTCTTTTTTAACCTGCTCGGTATCAGCTTCCTTGACTTTGGGACGGAGAGAATCTACACTGGCTCTACCCACACAACAAAAGCAACAATTCTACTCAACAGGAAGTGTAAGATGGTCCTGCAAAGAAGTAGTACACGCAAGGCTGAGAAAGGGAAGCCAGTGGCGTGCAGGATCCTCACAGTAGAGGAACCAGGACACTGTCTCGAAAGCATATTGATCCGTACATGCGCCCTCATACCGCACGTCCACACAACGTCAGATAAAGCAGCAATCAGGCCACGCGTTACATAACACACAAGTAACGCAGAACAAGTCTGATTACAATCTGCACAACCCCTTTCCGCAGCCGCCAAATCAGCAATACTCAAAATCGTCGCTCGCGTTGGGCGTCAGCTGGCGCGCGTCCGCGCAGAAAACGTGTAGACGGAGCTTGCGGGCAGCTGCGGCTTCAGGCTGGGGGACCAGGTACGTGTGGCCCCATCTGGTGGGGGGGGGGGGACTGTTTTGGTTTCGCGGCACGGCGGTCAACGTCCAGGGCGCCGTTGATTTCCACGCGCTGGAGGACTCATATGAAGATACGAGAGCAGATGAGGTGGCAGATGCGACTCCAGCTAGAGTAGACGCCGATGGGGCTGGTGCAGATATATGAATACCTTGCGTGTAGGTCTGTAGCAGAAGAAGACGACGACAAAGGATTTCTACCTATTTGTGGAATCCTCCCATATGTTCCCGCTGTGGTAGTTTTTCTCTCTGAGTAGTAGTAAGTAGACTTTACGTGAATCGAATTGAATTGAATGGGATTGAATGGGATTGAATTGGATTGGATTGAATCCAAACACACAAAACCGCTCCTCCGTGCGCAAGCTATGCAACAGGTAACAACGACGACGACAGCAATAACAACGGGACCGTGAAAATGTGGGAAATCTATATGAGCCAACAAATTTCCCACGCTCGACTGTATACGGTATACGTCCAATTACACCCCCTTTTTCCATTCCTTCTGTATTCAACTCCGTCCTTCCTTCTGCATCAACTCCGTCCTTCCCCTGCTGCCCCTCCCCGCCCCGCTTCCTCACCCCCGATATCCTCCCGACTCGCCTGGCCCCTCAGACCACGCCACAGCTCATTCAGCGTGCCGCTCATGCCCCTGCCCCTCCCGGCGGGCCGTTCACTACCGCGCTCCGCCCCGACGCCCTGGGTGCTGCGTCTGGAGAGGGGCTCGCCGAACAATTCGTCTGTAGCGGGGGTGTCCGCAGAGCTGAGGCCGAGGACGCTCTGTCTGCGGACCTCGCCGGCCGCCGCCGCAGACTCGCCGGTGCGCATGCGCACGCTGCCGCCGCGCTTGAGGTCCTGCACCAGCGCGCTGAGCGACGTGGATAGCGGCGACGCCAGCAGCGGCCCGGGAATGCTGCGCTGGCGCTCGGCGGTGCGCAGGCGGCGTAGGCCCAGGCCCGGCCCGAGGGTGGACTGCGCGGTGCCGGGCGTCGAGGGCAGTTCGTCGTGGCTCTTTCCGCGTGTTGGGGTGCGCGGCATGGGGGCGCTGGGGAGGGTGGGGTCGGAGGGCGTAGCGCCGAGGTTTGAGGCGAAAGGTAGGCCGGTAGGGGCCGGTGCGGCTTCGCTGGGGAGTACGGGCGTCGAGGTGTGTCTGCTGATGGAGGGCTTGGGGCTTGCTGTGTCGCGGTCGGGAGGGTGGGACCAGGGGTTTTGGATGAGGGAGTCGAGGGCTTCGGAGGTGTAGGTCCGGCGGGGTGGAGTGGAGGGGTCGGGGGTGGTGACTTTGATCTTGGGGGTGGAGGGGCGGTCCTCGTCCTGGTAGAGGGGGTTGATTTCGAGGATGTCGAGGGGTGGAGAGGCGGGGCGGATTGTTGAAGAAGATGAGTGGCTGGAGCCTGTGCTGTCGATTGAGTCGCGGTAGCGCTCGCCATGGAGGTTGATGGCTTCCTCAGACTCCGGTTCGCGGTCGTCTTCGTCGTCCTCGTCGTCGTCATCATCATGTCTGCGCGGCCGTCCACTGGTGATCAGCCAGACACCTGAGAAGGTGAGCGCGCAGCCACCAATAAACTTCCCCGCATCGTCGCCCGAGGTGCGCTCGAAGTCGCGGTACAAAATCGCAGACCCCAGGATGACCGACAGAGTAAACATGACAAACTGCACCGGAATGACCTGCGTGGCATCGAACCGCTGCAGCGCACGGTTGATGTACTTGATCTGCATCACCGCCGTGCCGATCAAAATGGCAACCAGGAGATAAAACACGGGAAACGTGATGACGCGCCAGAGCGTGTAGCTCAGCAACGACGCAACGCCCTTTGTGGAGAGGGCAGTGAAGCCGCCGAACAGCCCGACAAGGCCGAGATCAATCAAGATATTCTTCTCGCCATAGCGGTTGCTCGCGCCCATCAGGACGACAATGACGGCCACGGTGATGCCCAGATACGTCTCAAACTCCCAGCGCTTGATCAGGGCCCAGATCTCGTGCGGGCCCAGCTTGGGGTTGTTGTCGCTCGCAGACAGCACGACCGTGACGGCGCCGCCCACGGCGACGACAACGCCCGCCGCGTCGCGCCAGCGGAAGCGCTCCTTCAGCATAAATGGCGCGATGATGCAGTTGGAGATGAGCGCCACGACGCCCAGCGGGCTGACAATCGAGGCCGGCGCGAACCCGTAGGCCAGGAAGTTGCCCGCCTCGCCAATGGTCATCAGCACGATGCCGGCCCACCAGTACGGGCTCTTGAGGTAGGACCCCTGCTTGAAGGCGGCGGCGTCTGCATCGTCGCTGTCGCTGGGGGCGGGGCTGGCGTCGGCGTCGGCGTCGGCGGCGGCGGCGGCTGCGAGCAGCGGATCCTGCTCGGTGCTGTGGCGGCCGGGCGTGGTCTTGCGCCCCTCGTCGGCGAGGCGCGAGATGCTGGAGCTGCTCTTGATGCGCCGCTTGCGCTGCCGCTCCTTCTCGTGCCACTCGCGGTCGAGCTTGATGTGTGCGTAGCGCTGGGTGTTGAGGGCGAACGAGATCAGCACGTTGCCGACGATGGCGGTGACGATGCCGATGAGACTGCTCCAGTGCTCGTCGTACCGCCCGGACTGGCCCAGGTGGCGCAGGGCGCCATTGTGTGTGTCGGCGGGGGGGATTGTCGGCGGTGCGCTGCGCGACAGGAGCGCAGGCAGGTACATTGTGGGTTCGTTCGTGCGGTGCGGACGCGGCCGGAGTTGGGACGCAAGGGCTTCGTCGTCGTCGTCGGCGTCGGCGTCGGCGGCGTCGGGGGGCAGCGGGTGCTGCGGGTGCTGAAGAGGGTGATGCTATTGCATGAGGATGGATTATGTATTATGGGCAGCTACGGGCTGCAAGGCGACATTGTACAGGCGCTGGCGAGCCTCCAAGACAGTGGCAGCGGTGCCGTATGCCGTGTCGGCTGCAGGGTTGATGCGGGCGATCTGCAATCTTCATGTGACGCTAGACCTGAATGCTGTCACCGTGCAGCAGACTTCGCAACATCAGACGGAAGCTGGCTCTTGTCGCAGAGCGGTGTTGGCCTCAATGTGGCTGTTAATACGCGACTCGACGCCCTCTGATATACCTCTCTGCATCTGAATGTGCACAAGTCACCTTCAAACCAAGAAGACTGATATATCACTCAGGCCATCCCATCCACAGCTTAGCACAAGTCCCCTATACATCCAGAACCAGCAGAAAAACACACACACACACACACACACACACACATACAGAGAAGCAGGGTTTGTGCAAACTCTACGTACATGTATGCCGTCGTCCCAGGTTGCCCCAGCCCCAGCCCCAGCCCCAGCCCCATACCATCCCTTCCAAAGGCGCGGGGTATTTTGTTCGTTCGTTACCACAAGAAGAAGAAAAAAACTCGAGAAAGAAGAAGACTGATAAATACGGTCGAAACCCTCCAACCAACCACCCGTAAACGCTGAAAACACCAAAAAAAAAACCCATGCCCAAAGGCAGGTGCGAGAATGGCCACTTCTAAACCCCTCTCTGCAACCCGTGCCTGTGTCTGTGTCTGTGCCGAAGCATCGCTCAATACACCTCCCCGTGCTCTTCTTTTGGTTTGTACATGATGGTCGTCAGGAACTGTTGCACGTTAGTGGACAACCTATGCTACTCCTCGTTTCTCACGCATAAATGACAACACACCTTCTGCTTGTACCGCGTCGTCGCACTGGTAGCGAGAACATTGTCCTTGATGCTGCTGGTCGCCAGGTGGTTCAGCACCGTGTGGTTGGGCATGATCAGCACGCTGCTGTCGTCCTTCATCGGCGTGGTGCCGTTCAGGATGCTCTTGCTGAGGAACATGGGCAGGCTGGGGGGCGTGGGCAGATTGCCGGCGGCGGCGTTGGCGCGGTTGAACCGTGACGACTCCTCTGGCGCGTCGAGATCCAGCAGGTACTGGGGGATCTTGGAGTGGTACCGCTTCTCGGGCTCGGGGAGTTTGGTGTTGGGGAGCTCGGCGGTCGGAGGCTTGATGTTCGGCACGGCGGGGGAGGGGGGGTCTTGTGGTGGTTGGGTTGCCGACTGCTCGTCTGTGGCGGCCGGTGCGTCTGTGGACTTTTGCCCTGCGGCTGCGGCTGCGGCTGCGGCTTGCTGGGCCTTGACGTCGTCGTACGAGACCTCGAGGTAGTTGACCAGGATGTTTGTGTAGTCGACGGCTGTGGGCAGCTTGTCCGAGATCATCATGTCGTTGTCCACGATGAACATCAGGTGGTGGGTGCCTGGGTGGATGGGAACGTGCGCAGAGAGGACATTTTCCTTCTTGCTGGGCCCACTAGAGGAGAGAAAAAGTCAGCCTTGTGCGTGTGCAGTGTAACGCTCAACAACGCCATGATTGTGATCAACGGTCTGGGATACGGCATGCGAGCATGACCATCGTCGCCTGATTGATGGTGTCTCAGAGGCGTGGCCCGAGACGTGCGCCACGCGGAAGCACACAAAACGTGGTGCAGATAAGCGTGGTGCAGACAAAACGTGGTGCAGGGATTGGGACAGACAAAACGTGGTGCAGGGATGGGGACAGACAAAACGTGGTGCCGGGATGGGGACAGAAGCAATCATGGACTCACTTGTGGTGCAGCCGGTACTTGCGGTTCCACCCCGCAAAGGTGCCCGTGACGTAGACGCGCTCGCCAGGGCCCTCCCACTCGATCAGGGTCGGGACGGTGGGGCGGCCGGGGGTGGGGACCTTGAACTCGTCGCCCAGGTCGTCGTCGTCGACGGTGGTGCTGCTCAGCATGGAGGCGCGGCGCGGCAGGGCGCCCTCGACGTCGCCATGGTCCAGCGACTCGGCGGGCAGGTCGGCGGGCGAGAGGATGGGCGAGCCCGGCGTGTGCAGCTCCTCCTCGATGGGCAGCGGCAGGCGCGGCGGGCGGCTGAAGTGCGACGAGGGCACAATGTAGTCCTGCGAGGCATCGGCGGGCTCGAGCGACCCCGCAATGGCCTGCTCGGTGCGGCTGGCATGCGGCGCGTCGATGGGGATGGCGTGGGCCTCGCTGGGCGGCGCGTCGAAGCGGACGGCGTGGGCCTCGCTGGGCGGCGGCGTGGATGTGGACACGGGCGGCGACGGTCCTTTGGCGGGCGGCGTGCTGGAGGAGGTTGTGGTGGTGGCGGTGCCGTTGCTGGTGGTACCGTTGCTGGTGCTGGCGGCGCTGCTGTCTGCGCACGGCGGCGGTGCGTGTGCTGGGGCAGCGGCGGGCGCGGGCGTGGTCGCAGGCTGCGGCGTCGACTGGCGACTGGGCCGCTCGCGGTCCTTCCGCTGGCTGCTCTGCTCGTTGCCCATGGTGTCGAGGCTGCCGTCGCGCGCAATGCTGCGGTCCTGGGCGGCGCGCAGCTGGCTGGCGACGTGGGCGGCCGAGTTGGCCTGTGTGCTCGCGCGACCCCGCTCAGCGCTCTCGAAGCTCGCCGACGGAGGGGCGACCTGGGTCAGCGTGACGGGCTGGATGCTCGCGCGCCGTCCTGTGCGGAATCCCGGGTGCGGCAGGTGGTGTTTGTCGGCGGGCGCGGGGGCATGTGACGGCGCTGCGGCATGGGCGTGGGCGTTGCTCGACCCGACGGGCGACTGCGGTTGCGACGACGCCGGCGTCGACCGCGAGCTGGACGAGTGCTGGTTCCCCATCCGGCGATGCTGAGCGCTGGTTCAGGCACGCGCTGGGGATCGCCAGAGCACGGCGTTTGAGCGGCGGACGTCAAGCTTAGTTCTCCACACCCGCCCGTCTCAGCATAGGATGCATGCGCCGGGACACGCCAGGGACTGGGATTCACATGGCTTGCAGCTGGCCGTCGCCGATGCTCCGCCCGAGCCACTGCACCATCGTGGCGCGTGTGGGCTCGCTCGTCCTCTCCACCAAACCGCCGAGGCACGTTTGCTTTGGTCCTGACATGCAGACATGCAGACAGACATGCTGACATGCAGACATGCACGTCATGGCAGTAGCGTTGTAGCTTGAACATTCCTGGGCAGCCGCCCTCATCTCCATCACGACAACATGGACAAGGCCGTCGTCAACACCCTCGCCGTCGTGCAACTGCTCTGGTGGCCCATCAGCAAGCTCATCGCCGCCGTGCGCTTCCTCCTGTCACCCGTCCTACATGCAGTTCTCTTTATCCTATCGCCGATAGCCATAGTCGCTAGCTTTCTGTTGCTTCCATTCATACACCTTGCCAAGGGGCTACTCTACCTCGTCACGTTACCACTACAGGTGCAATGGCTGGAGCGGATCGAGGTACCATCGTTCATCAACACAAAACCTCAATCACTACTAAAACAAACCAGGCTCTCTACATCTATCTAGGGACCGCCGCTCTCATAGGCTGCATGACCGGTGCCGTGCTCTACTTCATCGCCAGGTTCTTATCGTCGTCCCTCAGCATTGATGCCACCTCCAAAGTTGCACCGCCCAGGGCTCGTACGACTGCCGAGTTCAGAAGCGAACAGCGCGAAAAGCGGGAACACTTGTCGCCTGCTCAACCAAGTCCTGGTCGTGTGAGGTTGGATAGGACTCCCTCGTCGAGAAGGAGAGGTCTGCTGTCGCAGACCATCGTCGAGGAGGAGGATTCAGATCTGTAGCAGGCTCTGGCAGTCCGAGCGATTGTGATCGTGTACATGTAGGGCGAGACAAGTCCGTTTTGCACCATGTACTATCCACTGCGTCGAAACGCAAATCAAGTTGCTGAACGGATGCCGTTGGTGACTCAGCACACAATTGTCGCCCAATCTCGTTGTCCATGTGATCGCATGCTGTCGTTGACCACACACCATCGAGCGACACAGACGAGCGGCCTACTCGTGTCATCTTCTTCAATTTTGCGGTACTGGCGCGGTCCAGGGACCGTCTTGCGGATCGGTAGAGACGTCTTTCAGCAGGGAGTAATACATCAGCCACTTCATCGACCCATGAAAAGGTCTCAGAAAACGTCCACTTACTCTTTGGCTTGTTTCTCCTCAGCCCCCCTTGCACCAACGGTCAACCAGTGGAGCACGAACACCGTCCAGACTACTGGTGCAATGTCAGCAACTTGTTAGCGTAGCACCGTCTGTTGGCATACTGTCAACATTACAAGTCGTAAGGCACACCCAGCCCAGCTCTCGTCCGTTGAGCACAGTTATGGCCACCAAGTTTGCAATCGTTGGCAATACCGTCAGTGCTGTTCCGACAAATGTCTTCCACATCAGTTTCTCCAGTTTTCCAATCACCTGTTGATTGCCTCTGCTGGAATCCAGGATTCTAGCGTTTCCTCTGTGTTCCCCCAAGAGATGACTGAAGCCCTCTGCGAAGCGTGTTGTCGGAAAGGCTTCTGGAGAGGGTCTTCTGGACGGTATCGAAGGGCTGAGGAGATAGATGAAAGTTGCTGTGAGGTAAATGTTGGTGATAACGTCGTATGAAACCATTGGTATTGTGACGTGACGCGGGATGCCGATTCGACATCGGCCGTCGACTGGAGTCACGTCTGCTCTGTGATGTACGAAAGCAAGGACCGTCAAGGGAACAAAACCGCTAAGGATGAAAACGGTTCCAGTGACCCATGCCCAGTCGCGGGTGCGGCGTTTGAAAGGGGCCCGAAGAGCATGGATTCTCTCGACCAGAAAAAGATATCTGGGTGTTTTATTTAGTCTTTCGTTGACGTGGACACAACTGATGCTCGGTAGTGAGGCGAGAAGCACTCACACAACGACCTTGCTCGCGAGGTAAAACCCAAGACACAGAAAGATTGCTCCTCGACAGGTGCCGTTTGTTGATAGCCCCAGACCAGACTTTACCACGGCGGCTGAGAAGACAAAGCACATGGAGAGCACGTAAAGCAGGCAGATGAGTACATGACTGAAGCACAGGCGGCGCAGACTCTTGCGGCTGAGTTGTTTTGCCCGGTATCCTATCCACGTCAAAACATGCCAGCAAAGATAAGCCTCTTTTCGCACCAACTAGGCCACCTAGGATGGTCATGCACAGGATTGAGATGACGGTATGTATGGTGCGCGAGCGTACAGGTTTGCCGCAATATTGGTCCGAATCGTTACATTGAACTGTGGGTCCTGGTGCTCTCTGGATAAGCGTGGATGCCAGTGGCAGCGCAGTGACTGTCGCGGCAGACAGGAGCAACCCCCATGTAGGAGAAGGTATTGAAGGCATAAATCAGAAGGTGAGATGTCGTGTCAGGCAAAGGGAAGACTGGTGCGGAGTATGATTCTAGGCTATATTCCATGGTTTGGGGACATGTTGGAGCTTGTCTCTTGTTGCGAGGTCGTTGTGTGCGTGCGAGGAAAGTACGAGGCGTTTTACCTGCCCTTCGCTGTTGGAACAGGCATTTCTGGCCTGGTCGTACACATCGCGACCGACCAGGTCGAGGATGTTTAATGGATAGTTCAACAGCTCGGGCAAGTTTCCAGACCTCGCGCGTAGACGTGCTGTAACAAGTTGGGCACCATTACGTGAGACTCTGCTCAACCTCTTCGAGGTATCCACCTAGCCACAGCCCTCGAATTTTGGATGACTACAGCCGCGCGTGTGGAGATGCCGAATTCAAGCAACACACGCAGGGCAATGTACAACGAAAGCGTAATAGTTGGGTTGACGAGCGTAACAGCATATGCATACACGCAAAGTGTGGTGTTGAGTTTTGAGTTAGTCGTTATGGCACGTGACTCTTGGGTACCTAATGCAGTGTGCTCTCTCTTATCCAGCATGACTGTAGCAAGGTTGGACGTGGGCTGTTGACCAAACACTTTGATGACGTCCGAGCCTGCTTGATGTCGTGCGGTTCAGAGAATCCGGAGATGTCAAAAGAGGCGCGCTGAGCTCATGACGTACACATGGTTGGTGGCGGGCATACATGCCCAGAAATGTGTTGCGAAGCAGCTGGCTTAGCGACCTGCAGGTGATCGTCATAGGTGTGGATTTCAAGACGGCACAGCCCCCAACTCGCAACGAACACCGCGTTGAGACGCTGCTGCGCAGGTGAGGTGAGATAAGGTCGGCGCAGAGATGGCAGTGTTGCGCTCAGAAGGCAGGACCGCACACATGACAGCACGCCCGCCTCGTATACCGGCGTATCTCGCAGGGTGAGGTCTGAGCGCGTTTAACGACGAAAGTGCAGAGACCATCCCGCGTTTTGGCTTGTGAGAGTGGGCCGGGAGATTTGCGATTGGTTGCTGGGCCCACGGCGCCCCCTCGACCTTCGGCGGCCAGGGTTCAAGCGAGATTATTGGCGCGCAGTTAGCACTGCCACCAACACCGGCCCTGTCTCGCGCATCTTTCTTTCACGCCCGCCTGCTCTCTGCCTCGACTTGCCAAGTCCTCGAGACAAGACCCTGAGAGTTTCTCCACCGCCTGAGTGCTTGCTCCCAGCACCTCTTCCACCCACATCTCCCCACGGCGCACGCGACTCTCCACGACCCCGAGATACTACACTAAGACACAGAAAAGGAGGTTTCAGAACAGCACCACCACCACCACCACCACCACCACCCGCAACCATGAGGAGAGGCGTCACCATTTTTATCCTGGTCACCGTTGTCATTCTTGGCTTCGCAGTGCACAGCGTCTGGACGTTGTTGGGACTGTTGGTCGCGACTGGCCGCGAGGACGCCATCTTGCGCGGCGAGCTTCCCGCCCCCAACTCGAGCGCAGGTATCGACCGCGAGCAATTGATCCCCAAAATCATCCACCAGACGTACATCAACGAGAGCATCCCCGCGCACTGGAAGGGTCCCCAGCAGACCTGCATTGATCTGCACCCGGACTACGAGTACAAGGTACCATCACAACAATGCGCCGTCACCAAGCAGGCACTGACAACAACAGCTTTGGACCGATAAGAAGGCCCGCGAATTCATCGCCGACGAGTATCCATGGTTCCTCGAGACCTTCGACGGCTACCCCTACCCCATTCAGCGTGCGGACACGATTCGATACTTTGTGCTGCACCACTTTGGTGGCATCTACATTGACTTGGACGATGTATGTACAATATTCGTCTAGAAATAGACACGACCAACTAACAACTCCAGGGATGCAACCGCAGCCTCGACCCTCTTCTCGCCTACCCAGCTTGGGTGCGCCGCACGATTCCCACCGGTATCTCCAACGATGTCATGGGCTCAGTGCCCCGCCACCCATTCTTCCTCAAGGCCATCGATTCCCTGACCGACTACAACCGTCGCTGGCCCCTGCCGTACATCACCGTCATGGCTACCACCGGTCCTCTCTACCTCAGCCTGATCTGGCGCCACTACATGAACCAGAACCCCGAAGGCGACGACCGCCTTCGCATCCTCTTCCCCGACGAGTACAACAACCACCCCTGGAGCTTCTTCACCCACCACTTGGGCAACAGCTGGCACAAGACCGACGTCAAGGTCATCTTCTGGCTGGGCAAGCACTGGCTCTTCGTGACCCTCGTTGGCTTCACAGTCGGCTTCACAGTGCTCGGGTTGGTATATAAGATCTTCTTCCTGAACAAGGGCTACAAGCAGCCCGGTTCGCCCCGACTACGCTCCGCATACGCACGGCTCCCGTTCTACCGCCGCATAAGCCAAAAGGACGTCGAGCTGGACGACCGCCACGAGGTCTGAGCAGGGCCGCCTGACAACCCTTCTTCCACCACCTGATGTTTAATGAGCGCACTGTTGTAATTTTCTGCATACCCCGGCGCAACGACTTTTTCACGGCCGCATCGCATCGCATTGCATTCTTCTCTTCACCCCTCCCCCTTTTTTGCCACTTCCCGCACACTATTTCACTACACCATTTAATCCACCTTCCCCCCGGCCGAAACCAGGCCGCAAGCACGCTTTGGAGGCGTTTATCGATTCTTGCCCGAAAGCGAGCAAAAGGAAAAAAGAGAGCAAAGACTAGACCAGCGGCGGCGGCGGCGGCGGCGGCGGCGGCGACCCCGCCAATGCAAAAACACACACTGTAGACCACCGACCGCGGAGCGCGATTTTTTGCCCATATCACAGGCTAGACATGCAGGCAGAGACGAGACTAGGTAGATAGGCGCTCGCGCGCGAGCGCTACCCCCCCACCGTAGACAGACGGCGCATGTCACAATGAGAGAAAGAGAGAAATCACCCGCATCCATCCACTTCCACTTCCACTTCCACATTCGATCCGTCTCCATCTTCCCCAACTCCAAATGGTTGTTTGCTCACCACCCGTTCGCGCTGTTTGCGTGCGAAGTCTCGCGTCGCGCACAGATGTGGAACACACACAGCGGCCTAGAACGTGTTGGTGCGCGAGTCCAGGCTCTTGGGGGGATGGGAGGGGTGAGATCGTACCTGCTTTTGTGGGTGTGTGCGGCGGGACCCGCGGGGAACGCTGCACGTGGGTGCTATCCGTCACGTTCCGGGCGCGTTTGGTCTGGAACCCATGTAGACACGAACGAACGACGGACGTGTTCGGTCTTGGTGCCTGAGATTGTGGGATGCGTATGTGCTCTGCCATTATTGGAGTCCATGAGATCTATATTTAGTATGCTTGTGAAGATCATATATCAACTACCCGTATTATAGTAGTGGTTCCTGCTGACCATGCCCTGCTCTATCCCTTGATTACACACCAATCGTACAACATCCATTTCGTTGCCCCCCTTTTATTTCTCTTCCCTTCCACCATCTCACACCCATACATGCTGGCTACTCACTGCTTCAGCCACGCCCACACGCCCTTCTTCTCCGTCCGTTGCGCCTCGTGATTCTCAGCGTTCTCCAGACTCTGCTCCTTGCCCAGCTCGGGATTGCGGATGACCAGCGAAAACCCAATCAGAAGTACAGAGAGACAGATACCCGCAATGCAGAGCAGGCGCTGAACGTGCCGATATGCGACAATGACTGCCTCCCTCTCTGGCGTGCCGACAGGGTACTCGGCAACAAACGTGAAGGGATCGGCGTAAACGGAGGCAGCGATCGAAGCATTGCCAGTCTGGCGCAGCAACTCATCGGGGATGACGTGCTGCCACATGGCACCCGAAACAGTGTTGCCAAATGCTGACCCGATGTTGTAGGTGGCAAGAAAGATACCGGTGACAATGGCGACGTGCTCGTGTTTGGTAGCCGCTTGGATGCTGGCCTGCGCAGGGTAGGGGAACATGCCGCCAGCAATACCCAGACAGATCTGCGCGCCTATGATACCAGAGTGGCTTGCATCGCCAGTGCCGCCACGGTAGTGAATCAGCAGGCCAAATGCTACCAAGAAAAGAGAGGTACCAAACACGATGAATGGTTTTAGGCGTCGCACGCGGAACACAATCATACCGAGGATAAGCCCGGTGACAACGGAACTGAAGCTGTAAAGTGAGGAGATTCGCGTCGCGCTCTTGATACTCTCGTCAAAAGCGACAATGAGGACGGTGTAAAGGAAATCACCCTGCATGTACCAAGCAAAGTTCAGGGTGCATGCAATACCGAGAGCGCCCCAGACTGCGCGGTCAGCCAGGAGGTGGAATGGTAGCATAGGGTGTGGCGCGCGGCGTTCCCAGATGATGAAGACCGGGATGCAGAGAATCCCAATAACGAGCGGAGCGATGACTTTGGCTGTCCCCCATTGCGAGGAGACGCCGCCTGCGATTGTGAAAGGCTAGAGATTGTCAGCCGAGTCCTGACACAAGATCTGGATGTGTCCCTACAGTGAGAATGCAGCCAAACACTGCGATGAGTAGTATGATGCCTGGAACATCCAATTGCCAGAACAGCGCTGCCCAAAGACGCTTGCCACCGTGAATCTGATACGGAGTCTTGAAGTTGTCTAGAGCACCGGCCTTTTTAGCCTTGTAGGATGACCATGAGAGTGCTGCGATCAGAGGGATCGAGCATGCAGTGTAGATGATAGCCCACATTCCGACTCCCCATCGCCATGTGGTTGAGTTCAGCACCGCGGCACTAACGTCGCCGCTGACCCAGGTATTGATCTGGGTTTTGTTAACGGGAAGCACGATACCACAAAAGGAGGACTCACAAGGAAGGGTATAGCTGGCACGTATGAGAAGAAAAGACGTGATCGAAGGGATGTGATATCAGCAATGATAATCTCGATGAGCACGATCATGACTGTATAGCCAACCTGTGCAGCGTCAGCATGTCCCGTTTGCTAACCATCCAACTGTCAATTTGTACCTGGTAGAACACTGCACCAGCCGCGAAAGTCTCAACATTACTGCCAACCGCCTCAATGACCGTTCCTAGTACACTTAGCACCCCTCGAACCTGCATAGGATGCAACTTGCTTACCCAGGACGTAGAAAAATACCGACACCATGACAACTTCAACCCGCCCAAAAACGTCGGCTACACTGCGGTCAGAGCGATTTCTCGTCGAAGCGAATCCCAATTGTGCATACCGATTTTGGCGGCCGTGGGCTAAAGAGCAAATCAGTCATCATCCAACAGTCCGAAAAGGCACATGTGTCATACCTGAGCAGCAGCAGCAATCACACTTCGCAGGACACCTACGCGCAAGATCAGTCGAAGCCACTCAGGAACGCACAGTAGCAGACACACCAATCGTAGCAAGCGTCGAGTGCGTCTCGAAGCCAGCCGTGGCATACGGCTGATACACGCCGCGCAGCGAGCCATCGAGTCCATACGCGTAGGCCACCAGGAACAGCCCGAAGAAGATGAAGCAGCGATTGACCAGCGACGTGTGAGCATTCAGAGCCTCAATGCGAGCAACACCCGGCGACTTCTGCTCGTCTGGAACCGGCTTGTCGACCGGCGTCACGCTCTTGCTGTCATCGCTCATCTGCTTGATGTCGTCCTGCGGATAAGTCGCCATGGCTACAACACTGCTGATCAGTACTATACAGCCTCAACCAGGGTCAAGGGGGGAGGGATCGCGCGATGCACCCGCCGTGTCGCGTCGCAGCCGGTGTATTTGTACAGTTCGTGCAGCAGGCAAGACATCTCCTGATGTGGAGCGTGCCAGCATAGTTCCTTCCCTCCTGGCCATGCCGACACGAGGCAATCCGCACGACCACTGGATGCTGATCCACCAAGCAGGCCAGCAAGTGGGGCGCACTGGGGATCCGTACCGTGGGAGTGGTTGGATCGGCGCTGCTGATTAGATTATCAGATCAGATTTTTTTTATGCGCAGACTTGGCGGCTTGGGGGGCCTTCGCCTGCGATTGCTGCTTCAGGGATTGTTTCCGTGTAAGCGAGTGCTTAGAGGGTATGTCTAACCTTATTGTCGGGTTGTGTAGGCCGTTAAGGTGGGAATTGTGCGGCTGGAACGTGAAATTTCAGACGCGGAAGCATGTGGTTCTGAGGGATTCGGGTATGCGGGATGTAGACCTCACCAATACGTTGTTGACTTTGACATTCGACGCAGTCGCAGGTGCTGCAGATGGTAGACACTGGCAGTTCGTAAGATTGATGTTCCCAGGCTCGAGTGACTTCATCCCGACCTCCAGAAAGCCCGCAAAACCAGTGTTGTTTGCCCTCTTGACTCGAGGATTGGCTTGTCGCAGCACAACTCCGAGAAGATCCCCGGCATCTAGTGAGCTATCAAAACCTAAACTGGCGGGTGGACCATCAGACGATTTCCATGTCCACGAATCGTACCATTCCACCAACCCAGGAAACGACATCGTCTTCTCCGAGCATTAGTTTGCTTGTGTGAAGACGTTTACGCCTGCTGCCCCATCCTTTTCTACAGCCCTTCTAAATGTGTATGTTGCGTTCACGAAATCGGTCGTCTTTGAGAACTCCATATTCTTACTTCAACAGGGCCGTTGTAGTGTTTTTACCTATTTACAACAGTTTATATATGCAGCGGTAGGGGACGTGCGAGCTGGCAGGTACACGGTCAGCTTGCCAAGGTTTGTGAAGAGGACGACATTGCCGTAGGCTCGAACCACCTCCAGGGCACGTGGGTATTGCACAGATGTCGGTACCCATATTCTAAATTATGTGTGGAATATTGAACAGAGGAAGATAGATTTTGATTGTAGTTAGGATACCTACATGCGAAGCAAACCGTAACACCAGCCATGCATTCGTGGGTCAGGATGAAGTCGTCAACCAACACGACAACCGACGTGAGACAGCAAGAGAATAAGACACAGCAAAACCATGAGTCTACTCATACTCGGACCGCACCTTCTTCGCCCTCCTCTTATTCGCCTTGAAGTGCTTTTTGCTGTTTAGCCTCACATCGGTTGGATCGACATCCATATTGAGCGCAGTCATCTGCTTCAGTTTCCTGCCGCTGAGCTCCTTGCCCTGCTCACTGTACTGGTAGTTGAACGGCTTGTTGACGTGCGCCATACCCTGACCAGGCCCGAAGAACTTCTTGTCCATGCGCTGCGACTTCTTGCCGGTCTTGGGAGCAAGGCTGAATTCGTCGTCTTCCATCAATGCCTCGGCTTCAGCAGCTTCGGTGATGCGCGCAAGGCGTGCACGGCGCTTCTCGGGCAGGTGGGCGGCGTCGTAGAGCTCGCGGTTGAAGTGCTTGGGGTCGATCGGCGGGTCGCTGGGGGGTGGGTGGCAGAAGAGCAGCTTGCCCTTGACGTAATCCTTTAGGATGTAACGGGCGGCTCGGGACTCGTCTGGCTGACCAAGACCTTGCGTCTGGAAACCACGCGCGATGGCATAGGCGCGCAACACCTCGTCTGCGGTGGGGACGCCAGTACCACCTTCCTCAAGTGGGCGGACCTCGATCTTCATACCATAGATAGCCTCGAGGAAATGCTGAGGAATACGCTGTGCAACAAGGCCACCAGGTCCGGTGTACTCTCGCAGCTGGTCGATGGGCAGAACACCAGCACAGACAAGCTCACCTTTGGTAGCCGCGAAACTGGGGAACACAAGACCAGGACAATCGCAAAGGACGACCTTCTCGCTGAGGTGGATGGTCTGGAAATGCTTCGTCTTACCGGGTGTGGCCGAGACCGACACCTTCTTTGCGCCGATGAGAGCGTTGATAGTGGACGATTTACCAACGTTGGGGTAACCAACCAGACCGATGGAAGTCTTGCGGGGCTGACCGTCAGGTCCAGTGTCGATCTCTGGGGCATGCTCAAGGAAAAGCGCCTCAAGCTCATCGGTAGTCAATATCCTGGTTCGTTCATCTCCGTCCGCCAGCTGAATGCCCTCGCCGGGTGTGTCGACTGTCTCCTCGTCTACCCGCTTCTCCTTCTCCTCTTGCTGGTCTTGCAAGTCGATTTTCTTTGCCTCTTCTGCGAGATCGTCGTCTTCAGACTCAGCATCGTTCTCCTCCTCAGAATCATCCTCGGAACCATCCTCCTCCTCGGAGACATCTTCTGCGAGCTCCCTTGCCTCGTTCATCTCTTTGGCCAATTCGGCGGAGAAGAACTTGTAGTTGATCTTGTTCTCCTCAAAGTAATCTGCCCAGGCTGTACGCTGCTCCAGGGTCATCATGTCGGCCTTGTTGACGAGCAGCAGGTTGTTCTTCTTGGAGTCCACCTCCTTGACGTAGACTTCCAGATCCTCGGATCTGAACAAGAGCGGGTTTCGGGCGTCGACAATCTGCACGACCAGGTCTGATCGCTCAATGACACGCCACAGCTGTCTCCAAACTTCGAGATTGCGTTCGAACGGGGTTGTGAGCAGATCGTTGTTCTCTGTAAGCTCGGCAAGCCCACGCCTCCACTGCAACATAGCCTCCCTCTCACGTGTGTCCAACTGCTGTGGTGTCGTCTTTGAGTCCCACTTGGGTCGCCTCGGGACAGTCAGCTTGTGCCTGTTCTCCTTCTGCCTCTTGACCACGTTGCGCTCCTCGTTCGCACTCAGCAGATACGGATTCTTCTGGTCCTTGTGGATGATCTTGACGTTGTTCATCTTCTCTGCGGTGAAGTCTGTGCCAGCCAGTTCCGCGGTCTCCAAAAATTCGTCCAGGTCGCCCTGCTCGGTGACAGAGCGCATTTTGACCCATGACGCCTCCTTCTTGTCGTTGGTGATGTACTGAACAGCATTAGAAGAGGGAAATCAGACATTCAACCCACACACTAACTTTTTCACCAGTCTGGTGGTTCGTCCGCTCGATACCGCCTTGGAAGTTGCCGCGGCGCATATCAGCGCCCTTGCCCTTGCCGAACCTGTCGTTCATAAGACTGTTGCCGAGGCCAACGGCCTTCTTCGACTTTGCGAGCACCATCTTTGCGACTGTGCTTGGGTATCTTTGCGGTGGTGTTGGTGGCCGCCGTGTGCCTGTGAGGGGTGGTTTAGATGATGTGAAATTTGCCCCGCGATGTCATTCACGGCCCCACTTAAAAGTTATTTCATCAAGCGCAGCGAGGGTCCTTTGTAAGCGTTCCCCAAACTTCGATAATCCGCCACTAACCTTCCCTCTCGATCTTCACGAGACTGCCCAAAATAGCCCACCATGCCTCGCCGCAAATTCATGTGAGCAGCCGCAGCGCCATGTTCGAAAGTGAGCGAGCACCCCACTAACCAGCTTGCAGCGACAAAAAGACGGCCATCAACTACCGCCTGGTGCACCGCGCCCAGAACGACCCACGTATTCACGATGAAGACGCCCCGCAGATGGTCTTCGCCGAGACGGCACCAGCGAATCTGCGCGAAGGCGACGAGCCTGCTGGCAGTTCGCGCGCATCACAATACTCCTCCGCCTCACGCCTTTCACAATGGTCTGCGGCAACTGGGAGGAGCAAGATCAAGTCAAGAGGGGACCTTGAGAGCGAGTATGGAGAGGATGTCAGAAGAAACGAGGGCGAAGCCGCCAACTATGGTATTTTCTACGACGACTCCAAGTACGACTACATGCAGCACATGCGCGACCTGAACTCCGGCACTGGAGACGCATACTTCATCGAGGCCAAGGAGGACAAGAAGAAGGGAAAAGAGAAATTCGACCTGGCAGACGCACTGAAAAACGCCTCGCTGGACGACAGGCAAAGCGACGCCGGTTACAGCATGAACAGCACCGTGAGCAGTGTGAGCGATGTGTTTGGCGAGGACATGGCTCCCTCTGAGTTTGTTCGCAAGACCTCATACCAAGACCAACAGAATATCCCCGATGCGCTCGCCGGATTCCAGCCAGACATGGACCCTCGACTGCGAGAAGTGCTCGAGGCGCTTGAGGACGAAGCTTATGTTGACGACGACGAAGATATTTTCGACGCCCTGCAAGAAGACGGCTTCGAGCTGAACCAGCGCGAATTCGAAGCCGCCGGTCAATTCGATGCAGACCGCGACGCCCTGGACCGCTTCTTAGACGAGGACGACGAGGGCTGGGAATCAGACGACACCGTCCGCGCCGCGTCACCTTCACAGAAACCCAAGCCCGCCGAACCGCTCCAGCCAGGTGAACTCCCCGCACCAGACGAAGCGCCACCACTCGCCGACGCAGGCGACATGGCGTACATGGAGGAGTTTAAGAAATTCAAAAACGACGTCAAAGCGAGCAAAGCACCCAAGCCCGCAGCACCCAGCGACATGCAGTCGTCCATCATGACGGGCGCATCTGCCCTCACAACGGGCGGGCGCCGCAAGAAGCGCAAGGGCGCCATGACCAACCCATCGAGCTACTCCATGTCGTCGTCGGCACTGCACCGAACCGACGCGCTCTCGCTGCTCGACGAGCGCTTCGAGAAGATTGAGGAAGAATACGCCGACGACGGCTTCGACTTCCCGGACGACGCGTCCATGGTCTCGGGCATGTCGAAGATGAGCGGCCTCAGCAAGATGAGCGGCATGACGGGCGTCAGCCAGTGGAGCTCGAGCGAGGCGCCGCCGCTGAGAGGCGACTTTGACAGCATCATGGATGACTTTTTGGGGAACCACATGACGGTTGGCAAGTCCGGGAGACATGTTAGGAAGGGCAAGGTGGCGACGGGGATGGAGCAGCTGGATGAGGTGAGGCGGGGGCTGGGCAAGGCGAAGATGAGCGACCGGACGCAGCAGAGGTATGGTGCGCAGAAGGCGCAGTTCATCTGAGTGGTGGGGAAGACGTTGGCTGTATTGCATTTCTGGGCGTTTGGGGTGGGGGGGGGGGGGGTTTTAAAAAGGTAGATTTTCTTGGCAGGATTTGGGAAGATGGTCTATACCCGGTTCGAGGGGAGGTAGATTATGAATGAATGATCAAGTCTCCGTTGGCACTTGGATTGCCGATTTGTTGGTATGTCATTATACGAGGATCAGCCGTCTAAGCTCCTCACGTCGGCGGTCTTTTTCTTCACGCCTCATGCTCAATGTCTGGTCTGGGATATCGTGCGGCATATGCTGCACACAGCGAGCCATTGAGCTCAAAACTCGACTTGCATGCCTTTCAAAACACGCAGTTCAGGGTCGTAGCAGTGTAGAAATTCCCCCCTGTTGCATGTTCAAGCCCCCTCCCCCACACCTGAAGCTTCAAGACGTCCCACGTGTCCTTGCCGCGCCAACGCTCTCCCTCACGCCGGCAGCGCCGCGCTCAGAAACGTCTCCAGCCCCGCCTCAAACAGCTCGTTGCACACGCCCACGCCGCCCGGGTGCTCGACAGGGGCCAGGGGGTTCTTGACCACGTACTCGACGTACAGGTTGGACCAGATCTGGTACAGGTACTGGCGGAGGTTTGGGACTTTTGTGTCGGTCAGCATGACAAACTTCATGCGGGTCGGGGTCTCGTAGTAGTGCAGCTTGTAGTCTGCGGTGCGGTAGGAGAGGAAGGTGTCGTCGGGGCCGCCCAGCTTGGTGACCATGTTGCGCAGCGAGAAGACGAGGCCGAAGATCAGCTTCTCGTCGTCGGCGTGCGAGAGGCCCCTGTGCGGCGGGGGCGCGGCGGGGACGTCGTGGGCGGCGGTCGAGGCGAGCGAGGCGCCCGAGGCTGGGCGCGTGGCTTTGGAGGCGGCCGTGGGTGCGCCGGACGACGAGACGGGCCGCGGGGTCCAGCGGCGGCTGTAGATGCATTCCGCTGGGGGAGGGGAGGGGAGGGTTAGCTGGGCGCGGGCGGCAGGGGGGAGGCGCAGGGCTCACTGTGGCGGTCGAAGATGTAGAAGCTGTAGAGCACCATGGCGGCGGTGGGTGAAGGTCGATGCACGTGCGCGCGCAATCGAGGGGTAGCTCCGGCGGATCAGGGATCCAGGATGGAGCTCGAGCTCTGCAGCGCTGCAGCAACGTCGCTGGTGGGCTCACTGCACTTGGTGGCACTGCACTGCACTTGGTGGCCGCACTGCACTGCACTTGGTGGCCGCACTGCACTTGCCGGCGCGCGGGACACTGTCGGACTGTCCATGGCACGGGCGACGGCCAGCCTGGGGCGACGCTGCGGTGGAGGCTCAAACAAGCGTCGGCGCATCGAGGCCGGGCTTCCCGTGTCGGGCTTCCCGTGCAGCAGGCCAGCCATGACGGCGCGGGCCAGGCAGACTGCCGTGGCTCGCGGGGCGGCGGGCCTGGCGGTGCGGTGCGGTGCGGTGCGGTGCGAGTGCGCGCGCCTGAGGCTCGAGGCTCGAGGCGCCAGGCTCGAGGCTCGCGGCTTTTTGGGACGGCCGCCTCGCTCGCTCGCTCCAGCCTCCGAGTCGCGCTGCACTGCGTGTGATGTGACAGCAGCCGCCGGCCCAATTCACTGCCCGCCCACGGACGGCCTCGAGCTAGCAGACCGCACCCGGCATCATAGCTTGAGCCCTGAGCCCTGAGCCCTGAAGCCCTGAGCCTTGAGCTTCAGCTTCAGCTTCCCCATATTATTCCGCCTAGTCTCGTGGCCTCGCTCCGTCCTCGCCCCCTCGCCCTGCTGCACCTATGTCGCATCCGCCTGCGCCGCCCGCCAGACACACGCCCGCCGCGACGCCGCCCACGACGCCCTCGCCCTCGCCCTCGCCCACGCCCACGCCCG
>JAFISE010000151.1:0-74038 GCA_022560025.1 Stagonosporopsis chrysanthemi | reverse complement strand
CATCGCAGCACATACATACCCCCTTCTCATCGCCAACACCCTGCACGCCCCATACCCGCCACGCGCTGCGCAGAGTATTACAAGAGCCCTCCAAACCCCCCCCCCCCCCCCCCCCCCCCCCTGTACCCCCATAATTGCCATTGCAGATTGCTGATGATTTCAAATACGCGCTCTACAAATGTGATGACTTCCTTCTGGCTTCCAGATCGGAATTCCTGAATAAAAACCATGTCATGGACTGGTTGTAGAATCCTGGTTGGCATGCTCGGGACCAGCCCAACAACAGTCCCTGGAACACGAAATTTATCAGATTCCAAATAATTATTCCCAAGAATAATTCTCAGTTACCTCGGGACAGTCGCAATCTCTACGTGTCAGAGAACCTCATACTATACCATTAGATACACTGAAAACCTCCACGAGAAGCCATGGATATCTTGTATTTCGACGGCACAGCATTCGAATACCCCATTTGATGCACCAGTCGGTGCACTGTATGTGGTAAGGCTCTGCCCAGCAGGCTCAGGAGGTATCTAAGAACTACCGTCAATACCGTGAAACGGTATTTGTGGACCCCAAGACCTGCAGCTCGTCATTGGAGCGCTCAATTTATGCAGCACGACTGCTGCGAGCTTAAATGAGCTGATTACAGTCGAGTTGCGGAAGACCTCCATGAGTCTGTCTCCCCCAAGGTAAGTGTGCAGCACAGTCCGTGTACGGGTTCAGCCCGCTAACAGCATGCAGACGACCAGAATTGACGAGTGACAGCTGGTGCGCCGACTTTAGCAAAGCCGGATTTAGATGACCGCGGAAGGTGTGAGAGATACTGAGGGTGCTTGATACGAGGTCTCGTGTCACATTTTGGTCAGTTCCTTGCGGAAAGCTTCGGATAACCGCCGGCAGCAGGTCTAAAGAATATGCGCCAAAAACCGATATTTGCAGTAAGGAATGCTTTAAAGCGGAATTCTACTGAGCGAATGGTGATTGGGAAAACCAGACGGGTGTCAGATTGTGGTGCCAATCATCATCCACACCCCTCTATGTAGAGCGGACTTGACCTGGAGCTGCGCGACATTGAAAGACTTGTTGTTGACACAAACCAACTTCCACAAAAGCTGTTTTCACAAACATTTACCCTCAGCATTATACACATAGATGGAATCTTGAACGGCAAATCCATATCATCCTCGCATTTTGAGAATAGTAAGAAACATTTCCGTACAAACACGGACGAGAAGTAGGGATTTGTCGTACATTGCTGTACATATGGCAATAATGAAGCTTGAAAGCGCATGATGAACAGACTGAAGCGGTAATTTTAACTTAACCTTAAGAATCGTGATGCAGAGGACTTATACCCTCGTATTGACTGTGCCGTCCGAGAAAACCCGTTGTGGGATAAGGCAAACCCAGCTTTTGTCAAAGAGTACGCCTGTATCTTTCCTTAGCCAACGCACCGTATATTCTAACCTAGATGTATAGACGATTTATTGAGTAGACAAAAACAGAATTTTCCAACGGCGATGAGGGTCCAAGGATATTTGGGTGCATTATGATCGATGAACAACAGAGTTTGAACACACTGGCCGAGGAGCAATCACCGCCTGAGCATAAGTTTGACGTAGAAGGCCGTACTTAAGTGTGTATGATATCGAGTTACACGGGCAAGCAGACTACTCAAGTGGGTGTTAGCTATGTCGTGCTGCGCACATGGCTGCTTCTGGATATTAGGGGCTGGAGCGCAATATGGAACGATGGGTTTATTGCTACACCGTAATGTCATGCTTGAATTGCCTTTCATGAGAAGTCTCATAGCTGGTTCAAGTAAGCATCTTGAAGAAACCTTTACGCAAACTATGAAGGAAATTGAAATCGATCGTGTGAACACGTTGCTGACACTTTCATATGGTAGTCCGTAAGTATTTCTTCAACTGAATGGCGTATACTTGAAGTACTTGATGCGAATTTTTGCACACAATAACCATGTCTTGGTAAGTGACAAAACTGGTTGAAAGGGGGCATTTGAGTCCAACCAAGCAGACTACGATCGATATCAGAGTGGGGGCACTTAAAATGGCACTTGGATAGGCAGGCTTTAGCCAAACGTGTGGAGTTTGGGTACCGGTGTCAAAAGAGAACGGTTGAGTGCCTTACATGTTTTCTACCGCCTCCAGAGCCATTGTTCAATACTCGCGCGGCTTGAGGTATGAAGTGGTGGCCCGCCCTATGCTTTGAGATTTTGCACTTCAAAAAGACAGCTGTAACCCGTCATGCGACAGAAATTCGTCTCGTGCTCACATTTCGCTATGACGAAGGCCTTTCAAGGTCGCAATCACATTACTTGGATTGATCCATGCCAAAAAGGGGTGTAGTTCGATGGTGCTCACCCAAGATTGATGGCAGCCAGATACTGTGATGCGTGTGCGACTGATTCTAGCCTGGTGTGAAATGAGTTGGGCAACAAGATCGGCATGATCGCCAATAAGGCGATTGAGATCCACAACAAGAGTCGCGATGGCTAAAGGTTTTGTTAAGGGCCGCAAAAACGGAGAATAAGCTAATTGGCTCGATGTGCGGGAAGGCGCGTGGCTCCTTGACACAACGGTCCGAATGCGGACTTCTTCAACAACTTCCATACCCCACAAGAGGCCCTTCTCGTGAGGTAGATCGTATCAGGAACTGCCTGTTATCCATGTCATGAAGTACAATCGATGTTCGTAGAGAAGTGGCCTGGATGCCATTCAGCACTCTCAACGCGTTGAATAGTCTGTAACAGAAAGCAGAAGCCCCGACAACAATGAGCCCAGATCCGAGCACTATACGCCAAAGAATACATAAATAAGAATAACAAGGAGCCCATGGATCACCCATCTGTTAACGCTCAGGCCTCAGCCATCGGAGCCCAACCCAACCGGGAGCCCTGCAAGCATGCGAACGAGCAAAAAGGCAATCCATGAGCAATCTATTGATCGTATCAGGAATCGCGTGGCCAGATCGCTAATTCCCTGAAACCAATGTTGTCAAAACTTGGCTACAGAACCACAACACTAGACTATAATCTTCTTCCAAGGTATTCTGGTTGCGATGGCCTGTCCGAATGGCTCTGTGCCACTGATCCTACCCTGGACGAACAACTCAGTTTCCGCAGCCGGCACAATTCTGTCAAGGGGCATCTCCTTTTCAGTTGGCACTCCTCCACAACCATTCTCTTTGACGCCTTCGACACTTTCGACCAACTTGTTCCTGAACAGCGTAACGGAATGCGTGGCAGCTACCAACAGTAGCTGCTTCGGCCAACTTGGCGGTGTGTACGACAGTGCTACCTCGACTTCATTCGCACAAGTCGGCTATTCAGTCTGGGGAGGCAATAGAGATACCGTTGATCTAGCACTGGCGAGCTCATACATTTTCTTCGAAGATGTGGTGGCCTTTGGCCTGGGACCGACGACCAACAAATTCTCACCGTTCCCGGTCTACACCAATGGATCTACCGACAGTGAGTGCACGGTTAAACATGATATTGTATCTGCATTACTAAGTAATGGCAGCCAGCGCATATTCCTTCATGGAGAACGAGCCAACTTCGAAAGCGACTTTACCCTTGGGAATGAACTCAACTTTTTCAAATCACCTCGTCGACTCTGGCCAAGCTTCTTCCGAGACATATGGTCTTTGGGTTGGATCCGAATCCGAGGAGACGCCGCAAGATGGCCTGCTCATCATAGGAGGTTACGACGAAAGCAGGCTCAGCAGCGCTGCAACTACCTTTCCTATGTTCGCCGATTGTCCAACATGCGCCATACTCACAGCTATAACGTATGATGTTGGTGATAGGAGTACCAGCCTTTTCTCGGACACCACAGAGACACTCCTCGTAAAGTTAGATCCTTTCTCCTCGGATCTGCAACTTCCAGCACAGATGCTACAAAACCTGGCGAGCGTAGAAAAGACTGCCGTGTGGAATGAAACATCACGCCGTTTCGAACTTCCCGCTACGACAGCTCCTGTGGGTACCATCACCGTTACCATATCTGATATGGGCGTGCCACTCAAAGACGCATCGGAAGCTTCAGTTCCCACGTACAAAACAGTCATTCCGACAAGTGAGCTCTACAATCGACCACGGGCTTATAACGCTGCAGGTGTGCTAGAAGTGAATAATGCCACTGTGTACAACATGGCCGTAACGAACCAAACAGGTCCAATCACGCTAGGGACTTTGGGGTTCCCTTTCTTCACTCAGAATTACCTTGTGGTCGATCCTGATGCGCGCAACTTCCAATTGGCACCGGCGGTCGTCGCACCAGCCGATCCCAAGGGCGCGGATGCAAAGATCAAGCAGGTCTGTCGTAACTTGCCCACCACGAAACAGAACTCTCAAGTTGCCCTCCTAGCCGGAGCAATCGTCGGCTCTATAGTCGGTACAATCCTCCTTGTCGGCTTGGCCTTGTACATACGTAGGCATAAACAGAATGCCAATCCACAGCATTCTCACAGCAAAAGCGAATCAGCAACCACAGCATCGACCAATCCGCTCTGCGAACGTGTCCCCACTCGACGGTCCTCAGAAACCAAAAGTCTAGAATTGCCGATCCAGGCTCACCACCCTTCTGTCAGCCCGTTGCACGATAGCACTGCATACCGCTCTCCTTTTCCTAATCGGGCCATGAGTGATCGGAGCAGGGGAAGCACCAATGACAACGAGAATCCACGGAGGGGACTGATACATGGCGTCTTTCAGAAGGTGGACGAGGAGAATGATGGGAGGCTACTGGATGAAAGACCAATGGGACTAAGTGAGACTATTCATTCGAGCAAAACACTGCCTCGAACGGCAGCAGAACATGTGGTCTAAGTAATTTCACTGTGAAACTAATGCACGGTAGTATAAGTATGAGACCCATCTCCTTTGCCATTATAGCTAGCGAACATATACCAAAAGACCTATCAATTTAAGAAGAGATTTACATTGAAGTTCATGCCAAGCAAGGAAACAGTATTGAATCTCTATGATCACTTTCAGGGGGGCTTATGGCCCACTCCCTTTTCCTTTCTCTCTCTCTCTCTCTCTCTCATGAGTTCTCACTGCAGGGGGGCTGTTGGTTTCGCGACTATTCGCTCACTTGCTTCACTCGCTCTCTCATAGCCGCTCCCCTGTTGGTTTCTAGGCAGCTTCCGCCTCATATCTAGTTCGTTCGTTGCTTGTAGCTTGTTGATTGAGCTTGCCTGCCTGCCTCACCGAAGGCAAAACAAGCTGCAAGCCTGCTTGTTTCCTGTTCATGCTGCCTATGAGATAGGCAGCCTTTCTTCTCGTAGATAGCAACATCGAATGTCATCTTCTCTTCTGCATAGTCCTGGTTCTTCAACCAGGCATAGGTCGCTCCACGGGCCGACCCAGCCATACCGCATGAAGCGCGCCCCGCGCTAATTATGGTAGCAGACAGCGCCTCTCTATTCCCAGCCTTCTTTTCGGCGCACAATATCATGTGGAAATTATAGATACCGATTGTTATCGAAACAACCAATTTGCGATGTCGTAAGGCAATTAGAAGAAGAGACTTCTTGGTGTGTCGAATGACGTGAGTGCGATGGAGTGGCGTGGAGCTGGCAGGAATGGCAGCTGATGCTCGAAACTTTGGCTACTTTCTTCGACCCCGTCTCTCAAATGTATACAACTACGCTGAATGGTTGGATATCGTCCACGGTAGCTGAATGAAGAAAACGTACTGTATGACCCGGCATGGCCAGACATTGTAGGGTACCACGCGCGCGAGACGATACCGCAATAACTACCGAGGACTGAGGTATTTCAACGTGCGAGGCCAGCCATACCGAAGCTGTCGAATATGATCGTGACAGATTGCGCCAAACATGCCGTATACGTTCCCGACGGAAAGTTGTTTCGTGTCTCTACCATGAAAATGCCTCGACATCCAACTCCCACCTCGTTCTCGACGACGCTCGTCCACGTTTGCTCACCACACTCCTCACTTCATCGCATAGCCCACCCGGACCGCACACTACAACACCGATCCTGTCCCATCCTTGGCCTTCTTCTTGCTCCAGTACAGTACCAACATCAAACCTCTCGCCAACGCGGACTTGCTTCTCTCTGAGTCCAGCCAAAACCGTCGCAAGATCATCAGCCAGCCCTTGGTTCGCTGCTTTGAGGCTCCAGTGAAGAGAGACGTTGGGATGGTGCACAATGAAAGAGAGCACAGCTGTGATGCCGATACCGCCAGCTATCAATACAAGCCGGTCGGTACGCAGAACGGAAGCGATGGAGTTGTTAGGGTAGGGCCCGTCGAGTAGGGTCAGCAAGGATGCATGAGTCGTGAGTGACTTGGTCAGACCTGTAGATTTCCTAACATACAGCGAGATCCCGGACACATTTGTCTGTGTTGGGGCGCGCTGTGTACATGAATGGACCGCAGTCGCACTACCTGACTTCTCGATATCGGAGGTGGTTTCGTGCTCAGAGCTAGACGATGAGCTCCTCGTCGTTGCCAGGCTGTGATGTTGCGAACGTAGGAGCGCGGTCGGAACGATACTGAAGGGGTGATTTTCCCAAGGTCTCAGCGGGTTCAGACTGGGGAAGTATGCGTAAGTATGCTTGCCCGGGACTGCATCCCAGCGAATACCCTTGACGTTGATGCGAACGATGTCCTCAGTGACTTGAGTCACCTCTGCTCTGCGCATGCCGTTCTTCAAGATCCGAGCAACTCGCGCGCCGCGGTCAAAGAACCACACTGCACATGCAGCATATATCCAAAACTCGTACCCCCAGCGCCGACTGAAGAGTAGCTCAACATGGTACCAGCTCCCGGCGAGAACAAATACGGCAAGAACAATGTGCATAACGAGGAAGATTTCGTAGCTCTTCTTTCGGAACCACAAACTCGACACGACGACCATGATTACACATGCAATGGTTGCCACGACACCCCAGATCCAGTATGGTTCTTTCTGTTCTGCATCCACGCTGCCTTGTCGTTTGTACAGCATGAACTCGAGAATCGAGTGCAAGATGACTTGTAGCGTGAAGATTCGCGCAACCCAGCGATGCAGCAACATGTAAGTCGAATGGCTCCAATTTGTGAGCCAGAGAAGCACGTTGTTCCGGCCAGAGAACAGGATGACGAGGGGGGCCAGTGCAAAGGCGAGAACACCTGTGCGAGCTGATATGTAGGCCATGATCTCTTGCCAGACATCAGGAAACCAGGCATTCGCTGGATATTGGAAGGATCGGTATCCACCAGCGGTCAGACCTATGTTGAGGATGAGAAAGAGTAGGATGTACCATGTCTGTCCTGATGTAGGCGCATTCCCCAGCGTGAAAGGGAGTGTGCGAACATGGAAGGTGCCTATCAGAGATGGCCAGACCAGTCGTGGTTTGAGTCTGTCAAGCAAAGAGCCCATGTAAGGGAGCTGGCTAAGACAGGTGACAACGATCGGAGTTGCGAAGCTGACAACAAGAAGGATGATGCTGTTTTGGCGTCAGTCAATTGTGTCAAGCACAGCCTTTCCCAGATCTAGGGCAAGAGATTGCAAATGCCGGTACATACCCATATCTCGAATGCGTTATCTCACCAGCCTCAAAGTATTGCAGCGCACCTCTTGTACTTTCCCATGTCTCCTCATCAAATGCTGCGGTGAAGTCAAGCATCTCATCCTCCTCAAGCAGTTTGCTCGGTGGCTCCGTTCCCTGCATTTGCGCCAATGTCTCCTGATATGTCCATTTTGGCGATACTCCGGTCAACCGTCCGGTGACCCTCTCGGTCCAATACTTCTCAAGCTTCCATGGTGTGATGTCTGTGCAAGTCTTGTTGATGCAGTTTGCGAGAGTGGTCAGCCATGGCGTGTCACTTGCGTAGCACTCCGGTGATGTTGCGCCTTGCCCATGTGAGTGTGCGCCGGTGGCATGGTCATGACCAGAGCAAGCAAGCATTGCGCTGGAAAATATGTCGCGGCATGCGAAGGCGCAGTTGGGATCGTACACTTTCTACGTCAGTTTACTGGGCTGGCGACATACTTGAGAGGACTTACTGACTTGTTATTGGATACCCAATTAAAGCTGACGTGGTGCTCGACAATGCGAGACCGAGCAAGTATGTTGCCTTCATGATGGCGACAACGCTGGTGTTGTCTGAGTCGACTTTAGGATGCGGCACGTCTGGCTGGAAAGTTCGCGACTTCCTATATAATTTTGCTCTGCAATGCCGAGACTGGTCCAGAATACTTTAACAGAGTACAGAAGCGAGAGGCTTGTCTCGCCTGTCCGCCATCGTGCTCAAGTGGCACCTGCTGACTGCGAGCTTCCTCCTGCGATTCACACGCTTTTAGCCGCCCATAGAACTTAAACTTGCTCATCTACACCGTTCGCGACTTCAGTGCCGAACAACGAATCAGGAGGGGATGGTTAGGTAGTAGCGTAGTGTGTAGATGTTTCGAAAGTGATAGCGTCCTAAAATGTGCTCGAAACCAGCTCAGCTGCAGCTCTTGGCAATGCTTGACTGTTGCTTTCAGTGTAATAGTTCGACCACACCAGGACTTGGGGACTATGCAAAAATTAGAGAATTGAAGGTGCCCTTCAAAGTGCCTACTGATATTTAGAGCCTACCAGAGGGGTGGACACTGTGGAGGTGTAGTGAAGTACTCTGGTAAGGTAGCTGTCTTGTATCTCTTGAATTGGTGGTTTTCCGAGATTCAAAGGCGAAAGTCGTTGCTGTGCTTAAACTGCGACTGCAACCCATGCGCAAGTACGATCATGAATTGGTGCCGCATGCAAAGAAATGTCTTGGTAGTCGACACTTGCTACGTTCAGATCTCGAAAACACCGCCCATGCCAACTCTGATGTCCACCACATCCACTCGCCAGCCCTTCCAATCGTTCAAGCCTCTCTTGGTCTCTCTGATTCGCTCAAGCCTCCTCTTTGCCTCCTCTTCCTGCGCCTTTTTGTATGCGTCTTCATCAAAGTCGAAGTCGTCTAAGCTTGGCAGACTCGCCAGACTCTCCGTCCTCGGCTTCCCTCGGTTCGCAGCATCACTTCGTCGATGCGCTGGCGGTTGGGGTTGGCCTGTGAAAGCAGAAATACCAGATTTGATGACATCCTGGAAGGAAGAGTGGTTCTGTCCAACAGGACGTGTTGGTGGTGCGCCAGAAAGATCAACATCGTCAAACCCAGAGTTAGAGTAAGGCTGAGAAGGATCAGCGTCGTCCATCGAGGGCTGCATCGCGGCGCGACGATCACGCCATACACCACGACGGAGCTCAAAATTCTCCTCCTCAAGCTCGCGCACCTTGGCCATCAGCCTATCACGCTCCTCATCCTCCAGCTCTTGTACGCTGGTGTCTTCGATGGAGTCGAGATTTGCTTTCCTGCGGCGCTGTTCAGCTTCACGGAGGCGCGCGTTCTCGTTGCTGAGCCCTGTGACGCGGGTTCGCAGTTCGGCAGCTTCGCGCTCGACTTTGGCGTGCTCTTGTAAACGTGCTTGGTTGCGAGTGTCATTGTCGCGATGTAGTTGTGTAAGGGTCTCGATCTTCTTTTCGAGTAGTTCAGCACGAGAAACCGCGTCTGACGCCTTTCGATTCGCAGCACCGAGCTCTGCTTCGACTTGTGCAATATGCGTCTGCGCAGAATCACGATCTGAACCTTCTTTGGCTGCTTGCTCGCTTGCCTTGTCTAGATTCGCTTTCAGATCAGAAAGCTCCGTCTTCGTGGAGCTAGCTTCTTGTTCAGCCTTCTGCAGCGCCGACTCAAGACTCGAGACTCGAGACTGTAGCTCATTGTTCTTGTTCGCTTCTTCCGTCAACTGTGTGCTGACCTTCGAGATTTCCAACTCTAGAGATTCAATTGTTGCTGACTTCGAGGCGATCCGGGCGTTCAGGTCATCGATCGATTCCGTCTGACTGGGGGACGCGGCTGAGGCACGTCGAGTTGACTTCTCGGTTTGTGTTCGAAGCTGTGACAGTTGGCGCGTGAGAGATTCGACTTCTGATTTCTGTGCCGCACATTACTTTTCTGCCAAGATCACTGCCTGTTTCACGACATACCAGCTTATCGGCCTCCTTACTCTTCTCGAGCGCAACTGCGGCCTCCCCTTTGCCCTCTCTAAACTCCTCCAGCTCTTCTTCGTCTTTCTCCCATTTCGTTTTGTACTCCTCGACCTCGGCGGTCAATCTGATCTTCTCCATCTCAAGCTCTGCAATTTTCTGAACCTGCTCGCGATAGATCTCACTTGATGCACCAGCCCCGGGTGTCAGCACGGTAGGTGATGTAGGTCCAGCGCCTGAGCGGTAGAACGATTCAGATCTCTGACGCGACTCGATAGCCATTGAAGGCTTGCGACCGTGCGATGGTTTGGGAACAGGTAGATCGGTAGGTTCATCGTCGTCTGCCAGTGTTGGCGATGCAGGTTCCGCAGATTCTGTGGCTTCTGTAGGCTCGGGTGCAGCATCTTCAGTGTTCTCCTCTGCTAGAACGGGTGTTGCAGGAGCTTCAGCTTCAGCTTCCACGGCAGATTCCTCAGCGGGTTCCGCCTCTTCCTTCTTGTCCTTCTTCTTTGTGCCGCCAGCTTTCTTGGCTTTTTGCTTTTTCAGTTGCTCATACTGTGCGTTTTGGTCAGCATACAGTTTTGCTCTGGCCTGTGGTCCCGAAAACACCGCTGGTGCTGCAATAGGTATGACAACACAAGCGGTATTTGTTGCTGTTGTGTCGAGTGATAGTCCTCATTCGCGAAAGATGGAATGTATGATTGGATACATACGCGCTTCTTGGCTGCTGCGACCTTCTCGGCCTTTTCTTTGTCGTCATCCGCCATGTTGTTAGCGATAGGTATGGGGTTGGAGATTGTGGGGTTTAGGACGCACGCGGTGACGCGCCATGAGCTCGGCGATGCCACCTTCCCTCCGCAAACAACGCTAACGTGATACGGCTAGCTCACATCTATTCATCACAGCAGTAGCCACGAACATGATGATCTACTCGACAACCTTTATCATTGCCATAGATCATTGCCGCCCAGCTGACAGATATAATTGGTGCTACGGGTGCTGACGGTGGACTGTTGTAAAGTGAAGTACCGGCAACGTTGATAAGAATGGGCAGCAACAACACGCCGTCACTAGAAATCCCACTCGCGTTCAGATGGTCGTTAAGAGACCAAGAGACACCGCATTCTCGCCTGATTCCATCAAGTCTACCAGAGACTTTGCGGACTCTTAGAAACCTTCATGTTGCAGGATTGAGAAAGCGAGGTCGACAACAGACTGAGCGAGCACACTACCGCCATACACATAGAAAGCAATTGACGCACGCATATGGTCGAATACCTTTAATGGAACACAATTTGATTCAAATAGACAAGAATCAGGAGACTGTCAAGTGAAAGCCCTTCTTAGGAGCGGAAGGTGTTTCGTTCTTGAAACCTGACAACCCAATATATCGGGTACTCGAAAGCAGCTTCATAAACTTTGTAGAGACCGATTTTTCCCGTATCTTAAAGACCCTAACCATTTACAGAAGCTTCACGAGTTATGAAAGCACGACCATGTTCAACATCATCGACCCATATTTTCAATCAGGCAACACTGCCTATCCTGGAGGATAGAGAATTGCCAAATGACGCATGCACAACTGCATCGCTGCACAAGCCAACGATCCATGTCTTATAGATTCACGTCTGCGAGCTAGCAGACAGGCTCAAAGCAGTAACACAAAGCATGCTTCACCACAACATGCTCTTCACGTAACCAGCAACAACTCTCATTGCCGGCAAGCTTCACGGATCGTACCACTCACCCTACAGCATCTCCCGTCCAACAAATCCCCGAACACTCTCTTCTCTTCCTTCCGTTCCCATACAGGCACCAGCTCCTCCCAATCGGCACGCACCGCATCCTCGTACCGCACATACACGCCCGTCCCTCCGCCCCACCCCCACCCACCCCACCAGCTCGCGCACCTCGACATCCTCTCGCCCAGCACAGCCACACAATAGCTCGTCGCGGAGATTGCACACCCAGCAGCTCGTTTCCTAACGCCCTGAAACACAGGGAAAACCTCGTGCATAACTATCGTATCAATTGTACAAGTATTAGCCTCGAGACATACAATACACAAGCTTCGAACAACTGGGGGGCGCGTCTCTGGGCAGCCGCGCACGAGCAGGGGGGGGGGAGGGGGGAGGAAGCACGACTGCGACTGTGCTGCGCTGCACGGGCCGAGTCTGTGTAGTGCTGCGTTGTGAGATGGCGCAATGGAGAGCGTCGGCGGGTAGATCGCGTGTGTGCAGGTGTTGCACAGTGCTGTGCGCGCTGTCATTCAGGTGTCATGTTTCAGGGGAAATGAGGGAGGGTGGTATCGTGGGGTAAAGGTTGCGAGATTGGGTGTGCGCTGTGAGGGAGTGGTTAGAGGAGAGGGAAGCGAGATGAGCGGGGTCCGAAGGAGCGCAGGGGAGTTTGAGCACGCAGAAACATGGTGGAGACGGCCAGCTTGATGGAGGGGTTGCAGAGCAGGGGTTGTAGTGGGCTGGGTTGGAGATGTACATGTGTTCATTGCATTTCAGCATGCTCGACTATCTGTCTATGTCACGCGGTTGGTAGATTGTCCGTCCACCGCAAATGATCAGCGCCGCCTTAGATCAAGTATTTGAAGAGAGAAAAGAAAACTGTCGTGGCGCGCTTGTGCGCAAGGTATGTCTTGCTGGCAGGCGGCAAAGGCGTACCCAATCGTGCCTTAATGTACTGAATGAGAGACAAAGAAGACGGTGGCCCCAAAGAGACAGAATCGGTGGAGGGCTGGTTATGGTACTGCAGATCAAAAATCGACTTGTAGATCCTCGTTTTCCCAGTGCCCGCAAACGATGATTGTGTGAAAGGAAAATGCTGAGTCAACGAGAGTAAGAAAGTCCGGATCTCATTCCAAGATAGCAAAGAAAGCATGCGCCATTAAACGTTCATAGCCTCGCTGATAAACTCCGTGTGATGCGAGAAGGTGGTGATGATATGTATATGCTCGGTATTGGTGTGGACCATTATGTCATAATGTCAACAGGTGTGCTCCTGCTGAATTAGAGTACGTGATAATATGCAAGAAGTAGCAGGTGGCAGTCGTAGAAGCAACAAATTCATTAGGTTTGCGATGAGGAGGAGCCTGAGTCTTTCGATGACTTCCAAAACTTCAGCTTGCTCAAACGTCTGGGCTTCTTCTTGTGGTCCTTGGCAACAGGTGCGAGATATGCAGACTGAGGTCGCTGTTCGATCGATAGCTTGCTCTTCTCGCTGCCGTAGGACCCGTTGATCAGGCGAGAAAGACTTGCAATGCTGGAGCGCTTGCGGCGACGGGATTCGACCTCACTCGGCGTGGAGCATAGTGAAGCCGAGCGATCACCTGGCCTGCGAGGAGCAGGGAGAGGAAACGTCCCAGTCCCTTGCAGATTGCTGGTCATAGTCGATCTCGAAGACGTCAAAGATGGCACATCGTCAGACGACATGCGCACCTCAGGTCCAGGTTCGCCAAAACGCGGTGATGGCATTGCTGGGTAGTCGGTCACAGACGAAGCGGCAGTGCCTACACGCGGGGTATCAAAGGAGATTTGGCTCGATCGATAGTCCGGCGACCCAAATGAGGAGGTGACTGTATTGGGTGTCATGAGACTTTGCTGCGCAAGCGGAGCTGGCACAGCCATGGTCGAATGGTGGTCCTTGATTTCCTCCAACGTGGACTGTGGCGTGACAGTTGAGTCGGAAGAATGCGTGAGTGAAGAAGTGCGAGGCTCTTCATAATCCTCAACCACCTCAACCTGCGAATGGGCTGCATTGGGAAAGGACATAGGAACCGCATGTGGGGATAATGGCTCCTCCATGATCGGCGAGTGTCGCGGCTCGGTGCGTGCTCTCAAGCCAAGGCCATCGTTGAAGTTCCAGTTGATCGCTGGGCCATCTTGTCTGCAAGCTGTCTCAACGATCTGGATCTTAGGCTCGTCGACCCTTTCCGGTTCTTCCGCATTGGACGTGGGGGTCGAATTCTTCCTCGAGTCAGGCCTCTCCTCTTCAGGCTCTTCCTCCTCGAACACGTCGGCCATAGGCGAAGTGTTGGTGGCAGCTGAGGGCCTGAACTCGAAAGGCACCAGCTCAGGGGCGCTCTCGGTCCTACGATGATTTGGTGTGAAGCCGCTTGCACTGTGCATGGCTCGTCGATGAGCCGCGAAACCGCGTTTCTGCGTTCGCGGGTCGGCGCCATTCGGGGTATTGAAGGGACCGAGGGCTGCGTCCATATCAATGATGGGGCTCATGACTTCGGAATCGACACGTTGCAGCTGGCGCGGTTGCCACGACGCAAAGTCAGTCTTGATCTTTGGTACAGGCGCAGCGTCTGCGGTGGGCGAGACGATTGTAACGGAGTTGTCGTCGTCAAAATTAGGGCTGAAGTCGTCAATATCCGGCTCATCAGAAGAATCAGTATCTTCGCCTTCAACCACAGCGTCGGGTTGCTCAGGTGTTGCCGCTCGTCGCTTGGATTTCTTGCCGTGTTTGCTCTTCCTGGGGATTATCGAGTTTGCCCATGACTTCACTTTGCGTGGCCTGTGGCTAGACTTCTTCGTTTTTGACTTCGCATCGTCTGTCAGGTCCAGCTCCATAGGCGACGCCAAAGGCGACGAGTTGAAAGTGGTGGTGAGAGCCGGGTCCGAGATGCTCAGTGGTAGCCTTCGGTGGTTAGACTTGTCGCTGTTTCTTGACTCCAGACGGAAGAAGCCTCGCTTCTTTGTCGGCATGTCAGGAGACGTTGGACTGGGTCCAGCAGATCGAGAGCGCCCAGCGGACATGGGTCGCTTGCGGTCAGACGCGTGTTCGATCAAGGGGTTACTCAAGATTTTATCCAAAATATCGCCGGCAGTACCGGGTCGGCTTTCGTCTTCTACTGTTGGCAGCGTTGGAGTACCTGAGCGCGTGAACGGGGGGCTGATAGTGTTTCCACCAACGATAGATGACAGACTGTTTGCGGTAGAGTGCCCACGGAGCGTCGAAGCTTCGGTTTCCGACGAGATGCTTGAGAGAGGCCGTATGTACTCGACTTTGTCAGAGAAGCCAACACGAGCCCTGGAAGGCGGGCGCGGTAACGAGTCGTCATCTGAGCTGCTGGCTCGCAGACAAGGCTGCGACAGTGATTTGTTGACAGAGTGTCCGAATTTGAAGTCGTTGAGGTTCTCTGCGGGCGTGTTGGGTGCACTGCCTGTTCGGGCGGGTATGGGGGGTACGGGAGGTACGGCAGGATTCATGATCGCGGACAGGTCGTGGGACGAGATGGCAGCCGAGCGGCGATGAGCATGTCCACGGCGTCCAGCAGGAGGACCCGGCTGAAGTGTCGTTGTGGGCGGTGACAGAACGCCGTCCTTTGTGGGGCTGCTACTCAGTAATGTCGCGCCTGTTCGAGCGCTCCCTCCAATAAGCTCACTTCCTCCCCGTCGGTGACCATGCATAGGCTTCGCAGGAGTCGTCGGCGACAGGAGCGGTGACGTCTCTGGAGATGTCTGCTGGGGTGCTGGTGCGTTGCCTGAGGGATTGAAGGAGAAGGCCGGCAGTGCGTTTACCGACTTCTGCCTGGCGTGCGGCATGGAGCCTCGGCGGGCGGCTGGGTACTGCATTGACATTGGCCGGGGCTTGGTTGGCGACGAGTCGTTGGAAGATGTGCCGGGTCCTCGCATGGGGAACGAGAACTCGGGGTTAGGGACCATCTCGACCATGGCGACGTGGGACTGCTGGCGGCGGGGGTAGAGCTGCGAGCCTGCGTCGGCCGACTGCGACTGTGTAGCCTGATGGCGTGGCAGCGCAATCTGAGCCATAGTGAGGACACTGTGAAATTATTGTAGCACGACGACTACGGGTGGAGGGCACGGCGGCAGTAAGACGAAACAAGCGCTGGCGAGGTACAAGGCGGCCAGTATTAGCACTGGCGAGACACCGTGGTCAGCACGCAGATTGCAAGGCCGGACAGCCGCGGAGCATACACGTTACGCGAAGGGCGAGCAGCGGCAGCAGTCGTTGCGGTGGGTGCGGGTGGTGGTGCCGGAGTGGGTGGTGGTTGGTGGTGATGGTAGGTAGGTGATGCTGCTGCGGGCGCGCGGAGGGTGAAGCCAGTACACCCGGAATTAAAGAATGAACGACAGGATAAAGAGCGGACAGATACCGCACGCCGCCTCGTGGATGGTGAGTGCGACAATGGGCTCCAGGGTGGTGGTGAGAGGCCGTGGAGGGAGACGGCGAGAGGAGCGGTGGTGGATGGCAGCGGGCGTGGGCTGGCTTTGGGCGGCGCGGCCGACTCTTTTGATCTGGGACGCGGGCGGGCTGTCAAGCCCAGCAGGGCCCACATGCACTCGCGCTTAGTGCAGACCGGGGGGCCGTGGCTACAGAGTACATGCCTGCACCACCGCTGTCCTGCTGCGAGCGAGGTGATTGCGGCCTGCGCGCGACAATCTTGCATCGCGAGCACGCTGCTCGCCGCACCCGCAGAGGGCGACGCCGTGCGCTGCAGCCGCCTCGCTCGTTGCACATGGCAGCGCGGTGCTGGACGCGCAGGAACGCCGTAGCGCTCCAGCGAGCAGTCCAGCTGCGCGCAATTTCGGACGCGGCTGTGCCTGATCTTCATCGAATCCATCCATCTCGAGCCAGGCTACCAGCTGGCCCGTTGCCAGCTGCCACTCCGCACCCTGCGCAACCATGATGTCGACAATGACGAGCATCGCCGCGAACAGGCCACCTCCAGGTTTGTTATACTCGGCGTAGTGCTATACCATCCATGTATGCTCGATAATTGAGCGCGCCAGAGGCTCAGAGCTAATTGTTCCTGCTGCTTGCCGGGCACCTGCAGCTTATCGCTGCCTATGCATGAGGACTGCACCAAAGCGTACTCGTGTGCAAATGGTCTGCAGACGTGCAGCATCTGCTCGAGTCAGACTCCCGTCCACCACTCAGGTGCGCGCCCTCACTCGCTGGAGCTGCCTGCGCGCCATATCTCTCTCCAGATCTTCTTGGCACCCTGCCGCAACCCGGCAAACTTGTACGTCTGCCCTTGCTCTCTCGGACCTGGCGGCTGCCTGGCTTCACGCCCTGGTGCCGCTGGCCGAGCGTGCACCTGTTCGACCTTGTTTTTTCGAGGTAAGACACGGCTCGTGTCCAAACGCTCTCCACATGAGGATGCGCGACACCATGTTTCACACGCACCGTTCGAGGTGGGTCCAGCAGCCGGTTGCCAGTTTTCTATTTGATATGCCGCAGTTGGCGATCCAATCCAACCAGAGGCGTCCACTTGCCCCTGCATGCCTAGCAGCATCCGTCCCAGAGCAGCGACACTATCACTGGCCTTTGCCGCATTCGTCAACGAGAACGAGGAGCTCGTCCTCGCCACCATAAATAGTCCTGGCCGATAAAAATGCGGAGAAGCGGGAGAGACGGGCGCCTCGATGGCTTTGCCTCTGCCCAGGCGTGTCCAGCCTGTGTATCGACATGTTGTCTCGCGATGCTGTTTTGCGATGCTGAAAGACATGGACCCAGCAGTCGCAGTCATCTTGACAGCAGCTGGACGCTCACTGGTACAGCAGGCAGCCAACGACTGTTCGTACGGTGGCCAGGATGCGCCATATTCAACACCCTGCATGTCTCGGAAGGCCGAACCAGAGCCTGCATTCTGGCATTTGTACTACGCGTTCTGCATTGCCATCTGCACTCCTTCTTCCGACTCTGTACGGGCCGATTATCTGCACTTTTGCTTTTGCTGCCTTTAATGCGCTTGCAATGTCCGGCACGTCGATCTAGGCCCACCACGAATATCCTTCAGACGGCGTCGCTGCAAGCAGGTCCCGGCAGCCTCATCGTCGCAAGTCTAGCCGAGCAGCGATGCTTCATCCATCTAGATCAGGTTCGGCCCCGTGACCCTTTCGCAGTTCTACACCGCGCATCGGACAGGTATGCCACCAACATGGTAGGCCCGTCTCCCGCACTCAAGACGATCTACAGGGACCAAAAGTCAGTGGCTCCGAGACAGAAAAATGGCAATGCAAATCTTCATTTGCTATCGGTTCCACCTAAATCTGCCATTTCTCCCAGCAAAGGCCAGGTACTGAAAGTGAGTAGATTTTACGAGGATACGAAGTTGCTTCAACGACCGAACGTCACACAACGCGCTGCGAAATCACCAGGGGTCCGATCCGTGGAGAATCGCGTGGGAACCGTTTTCACTCGCACCCACCAGCTTCGCGCGGACTGTAGTAGCCTTGCACCAGCGATTACTGGTTCATCTTTTTTTTTCCGAGCCGTGCAGCGGTAGATTGTGATGTCTCCATTTTCTGACCGGTTCATTTGAACGTTCCTTACATACCACGTGCTGGGCATCTACTATCTGGAGTCCGGCGTTTTCGTCAAGGTATCCGTTGTTGCTTCGCGCAAGTGTCTGTTTACAACCGCGGAACACCATCAATCAAATCTGCAGAAATCACTCAGCAACCGCTCCGTCGCGCGTAATTGACTTTGAATTGCTGGTGGGATCCAACAACACATCGGCTGGCATTCGTTACCTGTCACTGTCAAACTTTGGTAGATGAGCTGGTGGCACGGCCCCTGACCGCCGCTATTCTCTGCAATGTTTTCAAGCCAATCAAGTGTCAGACGGATATGGCTACCCAGCCACCAGCAATGACTTATCGTTTACGTTGCATCTCTCAGGTTTGTCTTGCGGTAAAATGTGTCTTTGTTGCTAAGATTGCCAATTTCCGAAGCCTCGAATTTGCTCGTGCCTAAATAAGGAATCTCATGACGGTGGCTTGGCGTGTCTAAGCCAATGACAACACGCTGGTGGCTGTACTTCCCTTGTTTCAGGCCGATAGCTCCCAACCCCACCAGGAACAAGGTCGGCCTGTCGGTGATAACACAACGAATTTTTGATGCGACATTCTGAAGCTAATGTCAGTCCACATATCCGCTCAAACTGTGGCGGTACACGCGTTGCTTGCGAATCCAGCTCCATGTATCCGCGACGCCGCCTGCGCGGAGCCTCATCTGCAACAGCCACTCACACGCGACGCGCATGTTGCCTCCGTGTCCCAACAAAGACACCTCAGCAAGCGACCAGACCACTCACAGCTCTATACAGCAACGCGACTACCTCCCGGTGCCATCCGACTCGCTTGGTAGTGAATGGAGGTGGCATGGTTTGCTTTCTCCACGAACCAGACGCGGGGACGCCGCACTCAGATCGTGAATTTGAAACTAACAGCGCTAGACCAAGCTGTAGGATGCAGCTCAGCTGAAAACGGTCAGCATCTGGACTCTATGCCTGACCTCGTCTGTCATCCACACGTCGCGTCCGAGCTGAAAAGCCAGCGCAAGGGACAGGCGAAAGGTTTTCATGGAGCAGTGCAGCTGCATAGAGTCGGCAGAGCAGCACGAACTTGAAGCTGCGACTCAATGCCACATGCAATTCTTGTAACTGACCTGCTTGCGCACAGCGAACGCCTCGGAGGGTCGAGACCGGCTGAACAACACAGCATGGTTGCTAATCGAGCAACACTCGACCCTACGTCGCTCCAAATCAGCCCTTGTACACTTTTGTCATAGGTGGACGTGGCTGTTGCTTTCGGTTGTGAACCGAATTCGGCAATCGATTGGTCCAATAACCAGATGCACGTTCTGCGAAGTGTGGGAGCAAATCGCACTACGGTTAGCCAAACCTTGCATGCAGCAAGGTGTGGCACACTGCTCATTCGAATATGTACCTGTACGCGAGAATGGCTCTTGGGTACCTGGTTCTAACGGCGAACACCGAAACAAAATGGCTCAGTCATGACCTGGACACAGCAAGTACCTGCCCAACGCAATATGGTCCATTTCAAGGCTGCTGGATGCGGGGATTTGTGCCAGCCAACCTTCTTTTGGCTTCGTTCGAGAGAAAGTTGTATCCGGCGCATCTACTGAGGTGACATAGGACAAATCTGCGGTAAGTCTACAACGCGGGCGTTGCTTCCGAATGTGATACGCGTCATGCATATACTAATGCATGTCTTTGCGCGACGATGATCAAAAGGGTCCCAATCAGGGTCGCCACATCTTCCGGGTTGTCCTCAAGTACCAGTAAGCCGCGCGCATCGGTGGTAAGATCAGGATGATGTCGTGCAGCTCATTGGGATTTTGACGTCTGTCTTGATACTCGCCATGTTAACCAGCTTTGACCATCTTCATTTAGCTCAAGTTAAACGTCGTGAAGAATCACCATAGCCCAAAGAACAAATTGCTCGGATGTCTCTTGTCGTGGAGCCCAAATGGTCCATTCCAACTTCGACAAGAAGTGAGTGAGAAACAACGAGATGTACTGAGTGGTGGAATGCAACTAGGCTGTGTTATCCATGCGGGCCTAATGGTTAGCAAACGCTGGAACAACGATCTAGACGCTGTTGCGAGTAAGAAAGAAAGCCTGTCGCTGCGGGACGGTATACTTCATCAATCAGCATCGCCTCCGGCAAGTTCAGTAAGGGTATCAACGGCTCGCAGAGCCTCCAGGTGATCCTTGGACAGCAAAGCTCACGACCGTGCTTTAGACATCGTGACGTACATCAAGATTGAACGCTACATGCGAGAGCGCAAGGTTGAACGTTGTCGGACGCATACCGACTGTGAAAGCATCGGCGTGCGACTATCTCACACAACCAGGTGTACAAAGAACAGTAATCCGAGATCTTGTACAACCCAAGGTTACGGGCACATTACGATCGCCATGGGCATCCACATCCCTCACCGCATCCACACATGCCACAACACTCCCAGTGGACAATTCTCCGACCTCGTGAGCCTGCCGTGCATCATTCCTGAACTAGGTGCTGGGCCCAGCACTCCACTCACCGGCACCGTTTCTCTGCTGGCGCGAAACACCGGCGTTACACGACGCACGCCCAACGGCAAAGCTGTGGTGCTGGAGATGACGACTCAAAGGGTCCATGGTTCGCAGATCCTCGGTGGGTAACAGTCGAGGTCACACTGCAGTCAGTAGATGCGTCGGGTTCGGAGGAAAGAGCACCTTCTCAATGTTGCTGGTGTGTGGTGTGGTATTTCGAGCGCTCTATGAGAACCAAATTCAATTTCTTTCAGCTTTATGATTTGTTGTCTGTAGTAGTGTTCCTCAAGGCTGATTCACAATTGATGCACATGGCGCTCGCACAGCGCTTCTGTTCTCCCGATGTATCTTGTCCCCATGTCAACAAAAGTCAGTGATGGCCGGTCAATCTGCCTAGTTCAGCGACGGTTGTCGAACTTCCAAATGATGGCTTGAGAAGCATATCAACACATCTCGTCAAGAAAGTGGCTAGGCAACCACATCAGTAAGGTGTCTATGAACTTACTGTTGGTCCGGCTATGATGCATTTGCCAGTTTCTGTACTTGCTTGTGAGTGTCAAAACAACATCTAGTGCCGACCATGTTAGTGTCGAGACATGAAGCACAGAAACAAGTTTTAGGATGCTTAACAGATTTCAAAGAGATATCGAGGCCTATTCGTGCGGTGAAGAAACCCCCATATCAAAAGGAAGGCTATCATCCCGCTGTGGACAAGCTACTATGTATATAGAAATAGGCAACGCGAAGGTCAGATATGCCATCACGTATATTCGTTAGAACCGATCACAAGAATCCAGACCCAACACTCAGTCGGTTCGTGCATCAGTAAACTCGATCGCAGCTGCCATCTAATTGTGCTTGGGAGCAGACCTGTTGCACGCAAGCACCTCGAATCTGCTCAAAGGCGCCCACAATCCGGTCTCGTCTTGCAGAAGCAACATCAGCGTTGGCAAAAAGGCTTCTTTCAGACAATCTGATCGGCAAAATCCCTGGAATGAGACCATAAGACGTGGACTACAAGTACAGCGATCTTGACCCGGAACTGAGCAGGCCTAGAGGCACTGACTCTGAAGCGTCCGTCGGCTTTTCTGCCGCCGAAAAGCGGGTGCTGAGGATAAGACAATGTTGCAAAACTACCACAACGCCTGAAGATACTAGTGAATACCAGAATGCATGCACACAAGTAGAGACTGCAGATGTGCCGTCCTCCATCCGTGAAACCAGCGAGAAATCAAAGCAGGATCTGCTAGCAATACATGGAGTATGAACAGCCAGCCAGCTATAGGCGCGAAGCCCTCTGACTGTCCAAGAGGCCGTTCATGCACCTCGTTACGTTGTGCCGGTCTACACCCCCGACAGTGTTCCAACCCCAACCAAGAAGAGCCACCGTGAGTTCCGCGCCGCCTCTGGAAAAGGCCCCTGTCTTATCCCACGTGCAACATTGCAAGGGCAGCAGAGCTCAAGGTTGCTGGGTAATGTTTTGTTATATCTTGATACTGCGGCCGTGTCTTGACGTACTCTGTGATCTTCGCTCGATAGAGCTCCTGGCCAACAAAACCATGGAGACAATGCATGTCGTTGAACGCGTACCACTATGCCGCTCTGCGGACTCGGTCCATGGCGCTGCTACTCACACCGAGCGGCCTCCCGCACTCTCGACCAAGTTGAAGGGGGGCAGCTCTTTATCGGTGCAGTACACTGAAGACGTTTCCAAGGTACTGTGACCCCGTCTCTCCTGAAACCGAGATCGCTTGCATTGCGAGTAGCTTCCAGCCAACCCGTCTGATGGTGAAGATGCTGACGTTGAAGACGCTGCGACGAGGGCAGGTCTGGGGTGCCATGGATGGGTGCGATTATCAGTTTGAGTTACTCAGTTTGAACGGTGTCTCAAGCAATTGCACTTATTGGAGAATCCCACTTGCGAAAGCACAATGCATTAACTCGCGTTCACAATAACATGATTGATTCGCTACTTAAAACCTGACAAAGCGGGCCGTACCAGCCCGCAAACCATGAACAGTTGTATAAAAAAACAGACCCGAAGCGATGAATAGCACGACGATTGATGAGCAAAGGAAAAGGGTATCTCGAGACACAATACACAAAGGCGGTAAACGCGTCGCTCCCACCGACCGTAACGCCCTGTCGTAGTCGTCGAGCTTAGGACACGCTCTGTGTCCGCCCAGTGGATTAGTCGCGCGGAAAAGTCAGGCCCTGAACGCCGGTACATGCAACCCCAGGTAAGGTATGGAAAGCGTCGTAAGTGCATGGCTGTGCACTGTCAAGTTGATTGACGAGAACGTTGAGTGGAGGTCAAGGGTCGAGGTCGTAAAGCTCAAAGCTCCATACGATCCATGATGCCCTCGCTCATGGTACGCACGCCGCTCCTCTTACGCTTGTGCATCTCGACTAGACTCTCCACATCGCTGTCGCCCTCGCTCTCGTAGTAGTCGGCGTCCGTGCTCATCTCACGGATCGGCACGAACCGGTCCTGGTCTGCATCGACGACATCGCCAGGGTGATCGATGACCATGTTGTCCAGCTCGTCGCTGTCGCCGTATGCCTCAAGACCCTTACGCGCGCGGTCCCCGAGCCAGTACTCGGCCCTCTTGCGGGACCCAGCGTTGGTGCTGGATTCATGGTTGGACTGCTTAAACTTGCTCATCAGGGACATGGACATGCTGGGGCTGGGCGAAAGGGCCGATATGCCACGTAGGTAGAAGTAGCTAACGCGCTTGCGATCGCGGTTGTAGAGGAAGAAGTGATGACTCCAGATAGCGCCGTCGTCGGCGAACGGGTCGTCTGACGGCTCCCAGGCGTAGTACTCGCAGGCGGTCATGTCCATTTCGCTGTCCAACAGTTGCCAGGAGCGTGGGCTCCATATGGGAGACCCAAGGGGTGTGACAGCACCTGCGGGCAGGCCGGCAGAGTACACCTGCGGTCGCAGATAGTACATGGTCTGATCGACCTTGTGCATGAAGCTCTGCTGGGTTTCACGACGAAATTCGTCAGGGTTGAGGGTATTGGCGAAGTCGTAGTCGATGTGTGTCGCATTCAAGGTCGCAATAAGATAGGCGAACGTGTGCCTATTCGACGACTCGTTGAAGCTGCCGAACGGTGTATCCCTTTCGACATCGATGTCGTCAGCGAATTGCGCAGCAGCTTGCTCGGAAAAATCTGCAATAGCTGCAAGGTGGTCTTTGTGTCTGGCTTCGAGCGTGTTCTCGATGCGCTTGTAGAGTTTCTTGTCGCTACCAGCTGCTTTGACAGTCCAGAGGTCGCAGCCACCGATGATGGCCGTATCTTGGGTGTCAAAGTTGAGGGCGAGGTTGACCTCGTGGAGTGCGCACAAATCAAGGTACTACGGGTCGCTCGGGTTAGTTACATCATCAGACGCCTAAACGCATCGTTGGCAATGAGTACGCACCTTCATTATGTCGGATCAGATTCCTTGCTATCGCCGTGAACAGCTGATGATGGCGCGATTGATTCTGGGATGCTCGTGGCTGTGTGGCAGCGTGCCGAAGCTGCTGGCTGTGTTGGTGCTCCTTTATCGTAGGATGGGCCTGCGCGAGCCGATGCAACAGATAGCAACAACTCTAGGCTGGCTGCGGAGAGGTGAAGATCCTGTTGGAACGGCCAGACAGTCGTCTAGCAGGCGGGGGACATATAGTTGTCGAGGGGGTGGGTGGTGTGAGGCCGATTGCGTCGTACGTCGTAGAAGAGCGGTGTTGCGTTGCGGAGTTGACTTGGCGGTCTAAAGCGGCGGGCCAGGTGCCCGGCTTGCCTTTCCTAATTGGCCAGACTGCAGCCGACTGCGGCATCCCATGTCGACCAACGAACATCTCATGATGATCGGAGTGGCACAGCGAGAGGCCATGAGTGGTGTCGCAGCTGTTGTTAATTGTTTCGAACTATGTGCTCATGTGGAGTGAACAAGATGGTGGTGGGCCGGCGCCGGGAGCACATTGAAGAGCAGGACAGCAGCGTTGGTTGCCTGAGAACGAGTCCTGGAGGAGCTCGACAACAATGAAATGATTGAGTAGATGCTAGGGTTCTGGGAGAAGGATCGAACACGATCCGAACCGCTTGCTGTCACGTTTGTATTGAGTGTAGTATGCTGCAGGGTTGTCTGTAGCCGAATGGTTGAGCTTGTTAGAACAGAAACAAAGGGAAAGAGAGGTGGGAAGTCAAAGGAGCAATCTCGATATCATGACATTGAATCACGTTCGAGTCCCACAGACCGCTAGTGCCAAACCTGCTGGACGGGCCCATCGCCCGCCAGACTGGGGTGTATTGTTGTAGTAGGCAGAGTACAACCATAGTCATCTGCGTATCACGACAGGATGACTGATGGTGCGTTCTCCAATCGCCATGTTCTCTGCGCCGTATAACTCCGTGCTTGATGCGCCGAACGCCGTGCAATGCTGTCCCTGTGATGCTACAAAATGCCGGTATTTTGCAGACGTCCCTTAAACTCCTCAGCTTCCTGGTGCCGGGGGGCGACACGGTCAGTGATCGTTCGTGATTTCTCTCGAAACAGGCCGCTATCGACTCGCTACATGATCTTCGAGTGAATGTCGTCCTCGGCCTGGGCAGCGGCGGCCGAGTGTCAGCCACCAGGCGCTGGGCGTGTGGGAGAGAACGAAGATCAAGGGCCCAGTTCGCTCACCTCCATGTCCTCCAGGCTGTCCTGCTGCCCTATGCAACGCAGCACGTTCTTCTTGCTGCTCTCTTGCATCTCGCCGGCCAGCAGCAGCTCGTCGAGGATGAAGTAGGCCTTCTGGAAGTTGAAGATGATGTCGAGCTCGCACACATTGCCGTAGTACTTGTCCATCTGCTCGACGTAGCGGTGGACAATTTCGAGAGCGATCAGCTCATTGTCGGTGGAGTCGCAGCCGGCGATGAAGAAGAGCGAGGCATAGCGGCGATATACGATCTTGGTATCTGGAAGATTGTGTGAGTCTAGCGAAGAGCTACCCCTGCCGGGACCCACCACTGACCTTTGTACTCGAGGAAGTTGCACATGCGCGTGCGGCGGGCGAGGACGAGCTGGGAGACGTCTTTGACGATTTTGGCCTTGTCTTTGGGTGCGAGCGTGGTGAACCACTTGGCTAGGCGCTGCAAGCTTCAGCAGATGATTACAAGGGTCAGGGTGAGGTACCAACCACTTTGCCCTGCCGCGAGAGTAGGATGAGGTATCTTTGCAGTCTATTAGCATGTAACGCTAATCCTGATTGCAGTGCAGCAGCGTGCGTGCAGTAGTGAGGACTCACTTGATCGCCATGATGGGTGCGTACTGTCGGACAGCGTTGCGGTGGCCTTGGGATGTGTTGCACCACGACGAGATCGGCGGCGGCGGGGAGAGCCGCGCGAAACATCAAAGCACGTTCACCCCGCCATCATTGATGCCAACACTGCCTCAGCCAGCTCACCTTAGGACTTTTATTGGTTGTCTCTATAGACATAGCCAAGCGCCACCATAGCAGAATCCCTCTAAATCTCCACGCACCCTCCGTAGTCTTTTGTCGTGGCACTAGAGGATAACTAAGCAGTCGCTGACAAACTGCCTTCACTGGAGACAGAAAAAGAAGGAACACACATAACCAAAGCACTGTCTTCACAAGCAGCTGTGTAGACGTAGAAACCTCCAGTCTCACGTACGAGCCACCACTTTCGCCATGAAGCTCATACTGTCCACATCGTACGTTGCCCAGCACCTCTTCCGAATCCGACAGGTCTGACTGTCCCAGCAACATCATGTCCGGGGGACCCTCGGTCATGCGGCGCCCCTTCTTCGAGAAATCGAACACAGAGCTCACCTCCTCGTTACGCGCCAACTTCACGGACCACCAGTCGCCTCCTACGCTGTCAGGCGCAAACTACAAGTCCTGGACTACACAAGCAAACGGTGGCCTATATGTCCCGACTCATGATCCGTCACCTCTCACCGAGCCCCGCGAGTCCTACGACATCACCGTCAAATTGTTCTACCTACCGAACATACCCACCGACCGCCGATGTGCCCAGACAAGAGAAGCAATCGAATTGGTCTTGAAGGAGCTGGGCAGCAAGTCGATTGACCTTCTCATCGTCAGCTTCCCAGGGATATCATTCGACGCAGACGACGAAGATTCGGATCTAGAGGACTCGCCATCTGCCCCACAGTCGACGTCCGAGGGCTGCGACGACTCTGAGGTGCCACCGGAGGACATTGAGACCATGGCTGCAACATGGAAGACGCTGGAGAAGCTGCATAGCGAGGGTCTGGTCTCGAAGCTGGGAATCGCTGAGTTTGGTGTTGCGCGAATGGAGAAGTTTCTTGAGCACACAACGATCAAGCCAAGCGTCAATCAGATCAACGTTCGGGACTGCTGTGTAGTGCCAAAGCCACTCATCTTGTACGCAAAGCAACAACAGATCGAGCTTTTGACGCATAACGACTGCACGAACATTCTACCGAGAGGAACATTGAGGCAGATTTTGGGGTCTGGAGAGCATGGATCAGGGGTGCTGGCTGGAGAAACAAATAAAGACGGCCTGAAGGGCGATGTGTCACCCCAGTGGGTCGTCAAGTATACAGCAGTGGTCAAAGACAGAGGCGTTGTGGAGAATAAGGGCTATTTCGCGGCTGCAGAACTACGAGACGAATAGGGATGCAAGGAATGAAATATGTGCAGAGCGCCCGGCATTTACAACCGGGGAGTGCGATCCACGTCCAGTCGATGCGGTGATCGTGGATGAAAGCAAAGTACAAAGCTGATGTGATTCTGTCCGACTCCGGACCCTCCCAGTATTGTGTGCAGTTCCATAGTTTGATCGGTGCTGCAGACGCGAGAAAAGAGCGAGCTCGTGCAGCGAGGCACAGGCTGATTGAGGAGGTGCTTGAGGGGAAACTGGTGGAGATGCGTAAAGGGACGAGGAGGATCAAGAGTCACTTTGCGATGAATAGACATGAATACTTGTGACATTGGTTCTTGGATTAAAATTTGGGAGGGGGGGGGGGGGGTTCCACAGGGAGATCAGTGTGAAGCGGTGGCTGCGAACGAGGTTTTTTTGTCGTGTCTTCGAAGTGCTTGAGTTGCTTTCACCAACACTCTTGGGAATTCCGTTGACAAGAGTTGGGGGCAGTGGTCATACACGATATGTCAATTGTTGAAAGATTCTACATATATTCGCTAGTTCTTGAGAGTTCGACACCATGACAAGATCTATTTCTCTAATAGACTTGAATCACGCGCTTTGAAATGGGCCACGCTGGTAGAAGTTGATGTGCAGCAGCAATCCGCAGCACAAATGCGTAGGCGCTCAACATTGAGAGGTGACACGAGGATTCAGGTTCTTACGCAGAATGTCCTTGTATCTGATGACAAAAGGCACACAACATCTGTCTCATATGCAGGGTGGCAGCGTGCCACTGTCGTCGTCTACAAACCATTGGAGCATTTGTTCCTTGTCGCAGCATCCCTCGCTCATGAATTCTCGAATCGTGACACATGCACAAACCTACCTTTCACACCACAGTCAAGCATCACACACCAATCCACTTCTTCCCCAGACCCCGGACCACGCTCCAACTCACCAGTGCGCGGTCCGGCCGCACGCCGCGTTGCTATTACCACATAGAAACTGTGTGGTGGAGTCTTCCCCAGAGGTCTATGCTCTGCGCATCCACCTTTCGCGTGCAGACCCACTCGCACCAGGACGCTGGGGAACGAGGTCCAGGCGCCGATAGCGGCGCAGTGAGGTTCAATTGGGAGCGGTGTTGTAATAATATATCGTGATGCAGTAAAGAAGAGGAGTGGAGGAGCAATTTGGTGGTCGAATGCGTATCGGGCCTTTTGTATAGGGGAAAGGAGCCACGAGCTGGATTGCAAAGCGAGCGGAGGGCTGAGTGTACCATGGACTCAGACAAAGCTGGCCTTCTGGTATGTGCGAGAGGGAGGAGTGCCTGATGGGTTTATGGATGGAGTAAGAGAGCTAGAAGCAGGTCAGCCGAGATGAGGTGCGCGTTTAAGAGATTAGCTAGGCGCGTGTTTGTAGTCGCACAACGAGAGATAAGCTGTATGTAGCGGCCGTCCATTCTTCGCTTTCGAGATCTGCTAGCGGTGGTGATGAGATAGAAGATAACGGTGGAGGTCGCCCTGTATCGACGCTGAGACTCGAAATTTTGTTACCAGACAGCTAGATTGGCACTAATAGCTTGCGCAATTACAGTGTGCATCGTTCACGACAGTTAGCACAGAACGCTGCAGAATTCCCGTGCTTCTGTCTGAGTTCCCAGGGGTATTCGATCATTCGCGGTGACACAAGACTATCCTCGAGTTCAAGCTCGCGCGTGCGCAGAAGGGTCCGTGAACGTTGCAGACAATACAGCAGTAGCTGGTGAAGTTGACGACCGCAGGCGTGGCTATGACTGTCGAAGTGGTTCTTTCAACTGGAAGCCATGCTATGTTCGCGCTGTGAATGGCCACCTGTAGATTATTGACCGTCACAAATGTGGTCACCAAATAGTACCGCGGAGCCACTCCGAGCGGCTCTCTCTGCGAAGGATGGAACAATAATGCTAAGAAATTGCAACAGCCACCAGCTGTTCCCGCTCCGAACCAGGCAGGTAGTGTTGGGAGGCATGCCCTGTGCGCAAGGATGCAGGAGGGTAGTTGGAGCCGCCGTTCGTATGACCATACAACAGCCGTCATCCTGCACAACTCACGCGACAGTCGCCCCCACCCGCGGTTTTACTCAAATGGCTCAACTGTTGGTTGGCCGCTTTTGTTAAATCGCGGCTGCGCTTACTGACCGGGTGACCTGGGTTTGCTGCGAATGGCTGAGATCGTGCAGTAAGGCCAGACAACAACAGCCGATTGAGATTCCAGAAGGGTTCCTTATCAGGATGGCTGACCGATGATTTCATGCAACCATGGGCCAAATGATAGTGGCAGCTATCAGCCGCGCGATGTAAGTGGTGTAGAGGATCTGCTACCTTCCTAAAGCGCCCAGACCACTCTTGGCGTGGCCGTGCACTCTTCGCACTCTTATTGAAGCTTGTCTTGATGCCAAATTGCATCTTTGGCGAGGTCGAGACCGCGCGCCAATCTGCCCTACTTGCAAAGTGCATCCAGTATCGTCGGAACAATCATGACTGGTGACGGTTCCGCACCCCGTCAGAAAGAGGATTGAGGGCCTGAGTGCAGTGCTCGTGAGGGCACCCATGTGCAACCTGAAGAAGGGGTGTGCGGAGGGCCCTAACCCCACGTTGCTTGTCGACCATGGCCCTGGCTCTGGATGCAACCATGATCCCGGTTTCAGCCCACCCTTATCAAGCACGTCGTGGAGAGCCTTACGACTTCTGGGAACCAGTGGCCGAATTGCGTGCGAAACGGTGCGCGCGAGCGTACAGGGTTGCGGCGATTTGCACTAGATATCCAATCTCGGCCCTGGCAGCCAAGCGCTACCAATGCACGCCGGTCGCTAGGCTAGAAGCTTGAATTGCCGCTGTGACACTGACACCGTGCACCCGTTGTGTCCAGGATCGAGGGCGCAACACGAAGGGCCTAGGGCTGTGGTACCGATGGCAACTCGAAGGTATAAGTTCTCCCTTGCGTCCCCGTCCATCTGTTACAGATCCAAGAGGTATCAGAATTGACTTTCATTCTGCGCTTTGCGCCAGTCGTTCTCTTTTCGAAGATTCTCTCCGGGGTCTAGCCTTCTGTCAGCACCCTCCGTCACTTGACCGTCTATCCTCCTCCAAGATGGCGGCCATCAACGAGAAGGACCAATATGTCATTGACGGTGCCGAGTCACCCAACCATGGCATCAAGGACATCATCCATGAGAAGGGCGCCAACATCGGCGAAGCTGCCGATATGTATGGTGATGTCCAGACAGCTGAGCAGTACGGATATGTTCAGCGTGGCCTCAAGTCGCGACACATCCAATTTATTGCACTCGGCGGTACCATTGGTACTGGTCTCTTCCTCGGTATTGCCAGTGCCTTTGCCAATGCTGGTCCTCTCTCGGTCCTGCTCGGTTACACCATCACCGGTGTTGCTGTCTTTGGTATGATGCAGTGCCTCGGCGAGATGGCGACCTGGCTTCCTCTTCCTGGTGCTCTTCCCCAGTACTGCGCTCGTTACACAGATCCCGCTCTTGGCTTCGCTGTCGGGTAAGTTCTCCTTTGAATATGAGTGTCGCTTTGACTAAAAGGCCGCAGTTGGAACAACTGGTACCAGAACGCCATCACACTCTGCGCCGAAATCTCTGCTGCTGCCCTGGTCATCAACTTCTGGGACCAGGAAAGCAAGGTCTCGCCCGCCGTGTGGATTACTATCATCATTGTGATCATCGTCGCTCTCAACATCTTCGCCGTCAGTATCTATGGTGAAGCAGAGTTTGTCTTTGCTTCGATCAAGATTATCACCATCCTCGGTCTGCTTATCGTTGCTCTTGTGATCATGCTTGGTGGAGCCCCTGATCATGACCGCCGCGGATTCAGATACTGGAAGGAGGGCGCGATGAAAGAGTACGTCGGTACTGGCAATACTGGTCGCTTTGCTGGTCTGTGGTCCACCCTTGTCAACGCTGCCTTCTCATATGGTGGTGTTGAGATGGTCGCCGTTGCCGCTGGCGAGGCTGCCAACCCCCGCAAGAACATCCCCAAGGCCGTTCGTCGCGTCTTCTGGAGAATCCTGTTCTTTTATGTCCTGGGCTCCTTCATGATCGGTGTCACCGTGTCCAGCAATGATCCTGCCCTTACCGATGACAACGCCAAGGGTGCTCAGAGCTCCCCATGGGTCATTGCCATGAAGAATGCTGGAATTCCGGTGCTTCCTCACATCATCAACGCAGTCATTCTGACATCGGCCACCTCGTCGGGCAACGCGTTCTTGTACTCCGGATCGCGTTACATGTTTGCTCTCGCTCAGAACGGCCAGGCTCCCAAGTTCCTCCTGAAGTGCAGCAAGAGCGGTGTCCCGCTGTACTGCGTTATCATTACAGCCTCAATCAGTCTGCTCACCTATATGAGTGTCTCCACTGGTGCCAACACCGTCTTCTTGTGGTTCCAGAACTTGACCACCATTGCGCAACTCTTCACTTGGTGCTCTGTCTGCTACACCTACACCCGTTTCCAAAAGGCACTCATCGCTCAAGGTGTGGACCGCAACACTCTTATCTTCAAGAGCAAGTGGCAGCCATACACTGCATGGGTTGCATTCGTTTACTTTGCTCTGATCATCGTCTTCAATGGCTTCAAGGTCTTCACCCAGACCAAGGGGGGATGGGGCTCCGACGAGCTCACTTCCTTTTTCACTGCCTACGTTGGTGTTCCCATCTTCTTCATCCTTTACGCTTTCTGGAAAATCTTCAAGCGCACAAAGTTTGTCAACCCTGCCGAGGCCGATATCTGGACAGGCAAGGCTGCTCTCGATGCTGAGGTCTGGCCCGAGCAGGTTCCTAGGAATGCTCTCGAGAAGTTCTGGTTCTGGCTGTGCTAAGTGGGTGGGTATTGCCTCCTTGTGCTTGTGTTGTTCCTTCGTTCGTAGCGAGCTAGATATCCATAACGCAGCATGATATTATCCTTTTCAAATATCGTCAGTCGTACCTCATTGTGTGTCTTGACCGACTGTGTTTCGTAGAGTCGATAAATCTGAGCCGTGCATGTTTGTTTATGTTGGGTAAAGGTTGGACTGTAAAACACGAACGGTCGCGCTAGGGCATTGCGCCCTACAGAGTACATGTGGACAATCTACTGACTCACGCGAGAGTCAACGCGCAAAATCGCTGTTATATTGTTGCAGAGCGTGTAGCAGGGAATACTTATTGAAGAGTCGCAAATAACTCTTCAATGTTATCGTTCGAGTTTTCCGTCGGGACAGTATGTTCTTTCAGCAGCTTTAGGGTATGACCGTGCTCACAAGACTTTCACTCCGAGCACTCCGAAAGTCCGCTACACCACGTAGCTCTGGAGCCTTGTGTGTCTCCAGTACACTGATTGAACCTTTAATTGTCGGTCAGAAGTGTCAGTACATCTTTCCGGCAGCAAAGGTGCGGAATTAGGTCTCCACAGAGCTACAGTGTCAAATGGAGCAAATCCACAATGCGCGCCTCGAACTTGCCTGATATACCTATGAACCTCAAGGTGTTGTTGCGTCTATCGATGGCTCGAGTGGCGAAAATCAATGCAGCGCATTCTGGTGGGTGCAAGCACCGAGCTTAACCGAATTGGGCTAGTTTACCTACATCCGCTCACCCTCCAGTCAGCAATATTCGACAAACAAACATCCACACAACCCTTGACTGCCATGACATCTTTGATTTATTTGGAGACAACTATCTAGTCTCTGTACAACGCCTATTCAACTTCCTAAGCGCCACTCCATCGAATAGCGGCGCCATCTTCACCCACTTAAGCCTACGATGTAACAGCAAGAGCAGCAATAGCGAGACAAAACTGGGTCGCAACCAATCGCACTACCATAAGATCTACCGAGCTCTTTCTTCGTACCTACTGCTCTCTCACCATCCATACATGTTCGGACATGTCGCATCAGATCACCCAGTCGCCTGACCGAGAAGGAGCCGGGAACCTATTAGCGATGCTCAATCAACCCGCCGAGGCTGACCAAGCAAAGAAGCCTGAGCAAGCATTGAATAGAGCATGTGAGGCATGTCGGACCTCGAAAGTTCGTTGTTTGGCGAACCCGGATCCGACGTCGAGCGTGTGCCAACGGTGCGCCAAGGCTGGGAGAACATGTATCTTTGCTCCTCCAGTCAAGCGCCGTCAGAGGAAAAGAACAGATGTGCGAGTTGCAGAGCTCGAGAAAGAGATCAAGAAAATGCAATCGGCGCTTCTGAAGGGCAATCGAGGCTCACCTTCTGCCGCCAGCGATCACGAATCCGCAGATGAGAGTTCCGAAAGAGACAACGGTGCAGAAGAGCTGTCTCCGTTGGAACCACAGAGACAAGGAAGAGCGACGACTATAACATCGGCATTGACACATACTTGGCCAAATATAATCGGTCCAAAGTCACCAAGAGATCACCGCGCGGATGTCCCCGCCCCCAGGGATCTCCTTGGCCCTGTCGATGATATCATCGACCGCGGTGTCATCACTCTTCAGATCTCAGAAGAGATGCTCAACCTTTGGCGCAACGAGCTGGTTGCGTCATGTCCAGGGATATATGTGCCCAAAGATTGGACAGCGGCACAGCTCAGGGAGAGGAAACCCTCTTTGTTCCATGCTATCATGGCAGCAGCAGCACATGCAAAGGGCTCGGAGCTTTCAGACAAGCTCCATGAAGAGGCAGTGTTGTACTATGCTCGGACCGCCTTCATCAACGGCGAGAAGTCTGTGCAGACGATTCAAGCCCTTCTTGTTACTGTAGCGTTCTGTTCTCCACCAAAGACTCCCGGTCAACTGCAGATCTACCAGTGGGTGAACATGGCTGCGAGCATGGCGTTAGAGCTAGGTCTTGCGTCAAAGCCGCGGACACATGAGCAGCTACCGAAGCGAGCGATTCGGTCTTTGCAGAAGATTTCGTCACCGGAAGAGCTTCTCGAGCATTGTCGTACGGTCTTGTATCTGTACGTCGTGTGTGCAGGATTCTCGATGAGGCTGAAGCGGCCTAACATCTTACTGTTCAACAGCTGGATGGAGGAGTGCCTGAATATGCTCGAGAAGTCCCCTTTGCAGACCGACCAGCGAACATTAGCATGGCTCAAGCTGCAGCGCATCGCCGACGAAGCAAACACAGCGTTTGGGTTTGATGATGCAAGTACCAGCTTCAGCCTGTCAGAGCTGCGTATGCAGATGATCCTGCGTATTTTCGAGCGACGAATGCTCGATTGGAAGAAGTCTGTGCCGAAGGATGTGATGACCTTGACGCTTACAGTAGAGTACCACCAAAGTGAGTGAAATACCAGCGGTTACCCTAGAAGAGGATGAACCACTAACGAATTCAAACAAAGACATGCTCTCCATGTGGGAATTCGGCATGGATGGCGGACGCTACGACGTGACAGAATTCAGGAACAGACATCTCACACTCCCCGCGCTCGATGACGACTCAGTCCAGCCCGAATCCCTCCTCTCCCGCTCCGCACTCCAGATCAACGCCACCACCAAATGCATCATCGAAGCACATGCCATCCTCGAGTGCTTCGTCGGGACGTCCAAAGACACACTCCAAAAAGCCACAAATCTGATTTTCGTCCGGGCAATCTACGCGCTCGTGGCATTGATGAAAGCCGATTATGCCGTCGGCACCGACCCAGAGATGGGCGAGATCCTCGACTCACAGAGTCTGAAAGTAGACTACTACCTCGAAACCGTGCACAAGAAGAGCTCCGAAGCCATCGGACCGCAACAGTGTCGCCCGCCCACACACTGGACCTTTGTCCTCGAGCAGAAACTCATGACCTGGCGGCGAGAGTATCTCGAGTGGCGCAAAGAAGGCCGCCACCTGAAACGCCGCAAGATGCACGACGACAGCACCGCAAACGCCTCGCGGCCCAGGTCGCCTACCACCGTCACCACTGGCGACCCCAAGAACGGCAAACCCCCCCACCAAGACGTCGCGCTCCAAGCCCATGATCCCGATCTCTCGCGCCCAGCAGCACCCCAGCCCCAACCCTCCGCCCCGCTGCAGAACAACTTCAACATGTCGAACCCCTACGCATGGACACCCGGTGGCTTGCCGCAGGCGTCGAGCCAGGCGCTCGCCGACCAGGCGTCGTTTACCCCCGAGCTGGGGGACTTCTCGGCGGCGTTTCAGAACGGCGATTTGTATCTGTGGAACGAGATCAATGATAACTTTGGGGGGTGGATCCCGCAGGGCGGGAGTATATATAGTGATATGGGGTTTGGGTCGCTGAACGGGCAGGGGTATTGATGTAGAAGCTTGAAGGGGGGGGGGGGAAGTCTGCATGCTGAGACGAAATTGAAGGGGGGGGGAAGGAAGGGGGCGCATGTATATAGGCAGTGATGATGCCGCGATAGAAATTGTATCATAACCAGTATCTGATTTATTCATCGTCTCCTTCTCTCACTCAACCTCCCGTCACTCCCCCAAGCCACTCCTCCACATCCCCCAGCAACCCCCTCCCCCGCTCTCTCCCTCTCGTCCTCACCGTCCTCACCGTCCCCTTCCTCTCCACCATCCACCACCTCAACGGCACCCTCCTCTCCCTCCCCTCCACCCACCGAAACACCCTCTCCCGCTGTCCCCTAAACCCCTTAGTCCGCACCTTACCGCCCCTCAACACCCCCGTCCGCTGCGCCGCAACTGCCTTCCCGGCGCCGACGCGCACTTTCCCCGCTGCAGGGCGTCTGACAGCGCGGCGACCAGAGCGGAGACGCAGGGCCGTGCGGCGGGCGCGCTGGCGCGTCGGTGTGGTAGTGATATCAGTGTCAGTAGTGGTATCAGGATCGTGTGGAACCGGCGCGAGCTGCAGCGGTCTACGGGAGAGCGCCGAGCGGGGGCGAACACGGGCGATGTGTTTGCGGAAGGCGAGGGGCGGGGATTGGGCGAAGCGGGAGCGGGAGCGGGAGCGGATGCGGGCGTTGTGTTTGCGGAGGAAGACGGGGGGGTTGGGTGCGTTGGGGGCGAGCGGGGCGAGTTGCGCACCCAGGCGGTGCAGCGTCTTTGTTATGCGGGTGGCGAGGTGGGCGATGGGCGGGAGCCGGGGCGGGACAAAGGGCCGCGTGAAGGAGGGGTGCTGCGCCGCCGCTGGGGGCTGCTGGGTCTTGACGCTTCGCACGCGAGGGCGGGTGGCGGAGCGCTTGGTCGCGTTGTGTGAGTGCCAGCGCCGCAGCGCTTCGAGGGGGCTCCCTTTCAGGTTGGTTACGAGGCGGAGCTGTTCTGTCAGCCTGGCGAGGAGCTTGCCCGACTGCCGTGTCTGCTCGGCGATGGAGTCTGCGGTCGGTCTGCTGTGCTGTGCCGGAGCTTTCTTTGATGCGGCAGATGGTCTTGAAGGGACCTTCTTAATAAGACTCTCCTGCTGCTCTGGCCTCGCGGGTTGTTTCGTCTTATGTGCAGACAACAACTTTGTGTGTTCTGGATACCCTTTGCTTTCTCGCTGCATCTTCTCGCGGCTTGGTAATGGCTCCGGCATCTTTTCAATGGGCAACCACTTCATTGTTCCGTGGACAGGCAGCGGGTTTGCTTGATCCAAACTCGGTGGCTCCGGACGAGCTCCCTTTTCAACAAAGAGACTTCTCAGTTCCGTTCTTTTCGACCGTGATGAGGTACTTTTAGCACGTGACCCTGGAATGTTCAGAGCCCACGTGGGCGTCTGCCTGGTCTGTGATCTCTGGCTGGCTCCTAGGAGCGGGTGAGGGAACGGAGTCATGGTTTGTGTCATGTGCTGAGGTGAGACGGTTGACCTTGCGAGATGCTGCACGGGCTGCACGAAAAAAAATCAGATATTGCTCTGGTTTATTGGATGCTATGATGGGATACCTGCATTGTATTTGGCCTCCATTTCTTGCTCCAGCTGCTTCATTGCTCGCTTGAGCAGCGGCATTGTGTTTTTATGCGAATCACCAACTGTACCCGTCTTGACACCGTCTCGTGGGTGCAGCCGGAGGGCTGACCAGCGCGAGAAAGGTACGTCCACCATGGTAGTATTCAGATTTTCCTTGGCCATTCCCGTCTCCTCGTTGACGTTTCTCCCGTGCATCAGCGTTAGCCCGCCTTCGCAGAGTGCACCAAAAGTGCCTCTAAACACAGCCATGTCTTCAGATGGCTCCCCGGTATGCTGCCACGAGCCGCCGGGTATGGAGTCGACTGTGCTGGGGATGACGCCAAACTCCCAGTTCCATTTCTGGCCGTTGGTGAGTTTCTCGGCTTCCTTCACATGTGTGAAAGCAGCAGTATCGGCACCCTCTGCGGGCGGCACCGCAGAGATGAAGAACTGGATGAAGTCTCCATCTTCAATGACAGGCTTCAGCGCTGTAGAGAACTCGTCCACGCTGTCGTAGTCATCTGCCATCCCCTTCTTCGTAGGCTTTATCGCCGGCGGGCCAACAGGCATGGGGTCTAGCGACAGTAAACCTGCCTTTTTACCCCATCCGCCGCCTCCGCTGAGGACCTTGTGCAATCGGGCGCCTCTCATCAAAGCCTCCTGAATCATGACATTCCAGCGAGGTGGTTGCTGTTGCCAGAGAGCCTCAAAGCCTTGCTGCTCTCGAGCTCTGTCGTTTTCTGAGATGCTGCTCTCCACGCCTGCTCTCGCTGCGTTTGAGACCAATTGGCTGGTGTCTTTGATAGAAATACGCGCCTCGTCTTTGGGAATGACTAGAGCCCACGCTGAAGTGGCCTGGGCTGGCTGACCACGGGACTGGAAGAACTGGGGAACCGCCTGCTCTAGTTCTGTCGAAGCTGTCATCTTGGCCTTGTCGGGACCGATGATGCCTCGGATTATGTTGCCCATGTGGCCGTCCACCTGGCGGGGCATGGTCAGAGGGAGCAAAGGAATGCTCAGTACGGAAGCTTCTTGATGCAGACGACCCTTCAGTAGCGAAGGTGCTGAGGGTGTACCGGCCGTGGACAGGTTGATGACGGCTGTGTTTTGGTCTCTTCGTGATTGCAGCACTGGCTTGTTTTCGGCTCGAGACCATTCCCAAAACGAAGAGATCAGGGTGCTGGGTTTGCCAGTCTGGAAGACAGTATTCGCGAGAGGCACGCGTATTCTGGCGTAGTTCCTGCCCTCAGCATCGGTGGATGTATGTGCAAGGAAGTCGATGCAACCGATTTCCCCCTCAATGCTCGGCTGTCGACTTGCGCGTGCACTGGAATGGAGCACCGTGTACGCAATGCCCTCGTGCCCCGTCTCGGTGACAGGCGGCTGCAGAGCGCGGTATCTAAAGTCTTCCTGGACAACATGGCGATTTCTGTCGCCCACCACGGCCCTGGCCTCAGGCAGTCTGTCGACTACAGCACAGACGACCTGCATTGTGTGCAGCGGATCGGGGTTGTCAGGGAGGTTTTTGTACAGCTTTGCCAGTGCCTTTTCCACCAAGACGCGGTCGTCGAGGAGCCATGGTGCGAACGAAGGGGTGACGAGGAAGACGGCGAGGTTGTTGTAGAAGTCGCGTGGATGCTCGACCGACTGGATGTGGCGGACGAAGTGCTCTGGTTTCTGCGAGATCAGCACGGGTGGCTCCGAGTTGCAACTTCACTCACGGCAGCTGCGACCGAGGCAGGGACAATGGTGGCGCTGTGGACGGGCACGATGCCGCAGTCGCGGACGTCGGGAGTGAGGGGGTGCTCCAGCTCAGCAACGCTCTTGCAAAGACTGACGTACTCGCGCGGCATGCGCTTCCTGGCCGTCTGCTCTGGCAATGGCTCCTCATGTTCCAGGAACGAGACATGGCGCCGCGGCACCGCGCCGAGGGCCCTGTGAGGCGCCCGCAGGAGTCGGCCTGGTCGAGCGCGCAGGAGTTGGCATGGTGGTGCGCGCAGGAGTCGGCATGGTGGTGCGCGCAGGAGCGTCATCGGTCGGGCTCAGTTGGTGGCGGCGCGCAGCATCGAGGCGTGGCGGGAGGTGAGGTGCGACGAGCGCGGGCATGGATGGATGACCTCAGCACCTCAGGACGCGCAGCTCTCGCGGCGACGGACGCCAAGCGCTTTGGCCGCGACGGCGTGCGAAGCAGCAGCAAGGGCGCCTGCCAGCGCAGCACCCTGACATTCGCCGTGTGAGGCTTGAGCAATTGTTGAGGACCGTCGCACGCTGTCCCCGCCCGTCCCCCGTCTCTCCGCCCGCTGAGCGCAGCGTCGCATCGTCCCAGCATTGACACGTCTCCGAGCGGCCACCTTGCGCGCCCGCCTCCTGACCAGCGCCGTCTCGTCTCGCCGTGTCGCCGCCTCGCCGCCTCGCCCGCCGCCGCTCCGCCTGCGACCCTCTGATGCTCCTCGTGTAGACGACTTCCATTCCTTGGCCAGCCGCGGTCCGCCTGTCGCTCCTCGCCCGCCGCTCCTCGCCCGCCGCTCCTCGCCCGCCATGTCACGCTCGTTCCGCCGCTCCAACCCCATCACCGTCGTCCTCGCGGCCATTCTCTGCATCGGCTTCTTCGTCTTCTTCTTCGCCGGCAGCGATGGGCCGACCTTGATCAAGAAGACGGGCGCCGGCGAGACAGCCTCGAGCCCGCTGTCGCCGCCGTCGCTGCCCTTCCGCAAGGCCAAGGGCAACGGCCCCCAGGCCGCGCCGCCCGTCGTGCACTACTACATGAACAACATCACCACCTCGCGCACCCCCGTCGAGAACGAGGAGACGGTGCTGATCCTCACCCCGCTGGCCCGCTTCTACGACGGCTACTGGGACAACCTGCTGAAGCTCAGCTACCCGCACGGCCTCATCTCGCTGGGCTTCATCATCCCCAAGACCAAGGAGGGCAACGCCGCCTACGCCGCACTGCAGGCGCAGGTCACCAAGACGCAGTCGGGCCCCAAGGCCAAGCGCTTCGCCGCCGTCACCATCCTGCGCCAGGACACCGAGGTCCCGCTGCAGTCGCAGGACGAGGCCGAGCGCCACAAGATGCAGAACCAGAAGGCGCGACGTGCCGCCATGGCCAAGGCGCGCAACTCACTGCTCTTCACCACCATGGGGCCCACCACCTCGTGGGTGCTGTGGATGGACGCCGACATCATCGAGACGCCGCCCACGCTCATCCAGGACCTCGCCGCCTACGACGTGCCCATCATCGCCCCAAACTGCTTCCAGCGCTACTACAACGACGACAAAAAGGCCATGGACCACCGGCCCTACGACTTCAACAACTGGATCGACAGCAACACGGCGCGCGAGCTGGGCGCCAAGATGGGCAAGGACGACATCCTGCTCGAGGGCTACGCCGAGATGGCCACCTACCGCAGCCTGATGGCCTACATGCACGACGCCGCCGCCGACCCAGGCGCAAAGGTCAAGCTGGACGGCGTCGGCGGCGCCACCCTGCTGGTCAAGGCCGAAGTGCACCGCGACGGCGCCATGTTCCCGCCCTTTGCCTTTTACCACCTGATTGAGACCGAGGGCTTTGCCAAGATGGCGGCGCGACTGAACTGGGAGAGCTACGGCCTGCCCAACTACCTTGTGCGTTGTGTTGTCGACAAACCTGTTTGTTCCGTGCTAACATGGCCCAGGTATACCACTTCAACGAGTGATCTCACTTCAACGAGTGATCTCACTTCAATGAGTGATCTCACTTCAACGAGTGATCTCACTTCAACGAGTGATACTACTTCAACGAGTGATACTACTTCAACGAGTGATACTACTTCAACGAGTGATGACGAGCATCAGCTACGGAAGAGGACTGTGTGTTTGAAAAGGATCCCGCACCGGCGGTCATTGGGCGGCGTTATATGGGGCCATGTTTAGCTGATCTTGCGCTGGTGGGCGTTGGCCATGTCATGTACTAGATATACAGTTGCAAATTATCCACCTTGCTGGCAAGAACAAGCAGCAATGATAGACACGAGGGTTGCAGCGTTCACTGGGTCTGCATTATGAGAGTCGAGGGGAAAGGAAAGTGCACCGTGAAGTGGAAGGGCCAAAACGCTGCCACTGCTGATTCCACACTCCATTATTATTATTACTATTATTATTATTATTATTCACACAGCAGCGCGCTCGCTCGCGATTCCGCCCCGCGCCGCCACGCACCAACCAGCGTCCCACCGCCGTCCGCTCCGCCAGCGACCTAGCTCCCGGCGCCAGCGAACGTTGCGTCAACTTCGCACGGGATCACGCACAGCCAGCTAGCCCGTTGCACGCGTCCTCAGCCGCCTTTTCTCGCTCGCGGCCCCGTGCAGCGGCAGCGGCAGCGGCAGCACCAGCAGCAGCGCGCCAGACGTCGCCCGCTGATAACGCCATGCCAGAGCTCGCTATAAGAGCGACGCCGACGCCGCGCCTGTGCCCGCGCGACCCCGACGGCCCGCAGACCACTCTCGACGAGCCGAAGGAGACGGTGCCGTGAACGACGAGGAACGACCCGTGGACCACGACGAGGACCGCACGCACGCGACCAAACACGCCGTGCCGGACTGAGAAAGAGTCCCGCGCAGGAGAGCGTGTGCAGCGCCGCCCCGCGCAGCGAACAGCCGGCTCCCACGACCGCGCACCGCGACACAACGACGCCCACCATGGCGGCCCCGACGGGCGACGCGCACGTCCGCCTCCGCAATGGCAATGGCAACGCCAACGCCAACGCCAACGCCAACGCCAACGCCAACGACCATCCCACCACCACTCCCAACCCCTCCACAGAAACCACCCCCATCGCCCCCGCGGCCAGGGACTACGCCTCCATCTCGCCCGCGCCCTCACGCGCCGGCCTCGACCTCGACCACGGCGCCCCGTCGACATCGACGTCGACATGGGCTACAGCACCGGCGCTGCAGGAAGGGGGCGCGGGCGTGAGCAGCGGGGGGAAGCGGGGCCGGTGGGCGGCGGCGTGGGAGAAGTGGGGGAGTGTCGAGTTGGAGAATAAAGGGAGTGTTGCGCGGGATCATTTGGCGTTGGGTGGGTTATTCTTTTTTCTTTTCTTTTCTTTTCTTTTCTTTTATTCTTCATCACAATCGTGTGCGTGGCGGGGGCAGTGTAGCCATGTCCTGAGAAGCAAAGACGAGCGAAAGAGAGACGACAAGAAACATAAGACAATAACTGACCAACTAACACGCACACACAGAACGCACCTTCCTCGCCTGGCTCCGCACCTCCCTCTCCTTCGCCTCGATCGGCATAGCAATCACGCAGCTCTTCCGCCTCAACTCGTCTCTGCACTCCTCCACCAACACCCCCTACTCTTCCACCCCCTCCTCTTCGTCCTCCACCAACACCAACACCCACAACCCGCACCGCCTGCGCCACCTGGGCAAGCCCCTCGGCGCCACCTTCCTCGGCATCTCCATCCTGATTCTACTACTGGGGTTCCACCGCTACTTCGAGGCGCAGCACTATGTGATCCGGGGGAAGTTTCCGGCCAGCAGGGGGAGCGTGATGGTGGTGAGTGCTGTGGCGGGGGCGCTGATAGGGGGCAGTTTGGTGGTGATTCTTGTGGTGGGGGAGGGGATGTGGGAGAGTTGATAAAGATACTCAAGAGGTGGGGGGAGAAGTCGAGGAATTGGTTGGATTTTATTGGGATGTAGCATGTAAGCAAGAAGCAAGGCCGTGCAGACCTTTTCTGGAACGCCGTCTAGATGTATATGCGAGTGTATGTAATGGACCTGTACTGTACCCTGTCGTTGTAGATGTGGTTGCAAAAAACAAAAAAACGGTGATGCGAATCCGCCCGGCGCGTGGGCGCCCACGCTCTATCCATGCACCAGCCATACCAGCCATGATGCATGCCCTCAAACGCCGTGTAACCCAAACTCGAGATAATCCGAGGCAATCCGAGATAATCCACCACGACGACAAAACGAAGAAAAACCCGCACTCAAGCATGATCCGTGTCGCTCCAAGTCGACGAGAATCACTCGTCCGTCTCGCTCGGGCTCTCCTCGAGCTTGTGGCGCCGCTCCTCGTCCATCTCCTTGTACGTGGCCCATGACAGCAGCAGGAAGGCGCCGATGATCAGCAGGCCGCCCACGATGGCGGCGCCGGTGAGGGGCGAGTTGAGCGGCGGCGGGAGCAGCTGGTCGACGAGGGCGACGATGAAGATGGTGAGCAGGGCGGCGACCGAGGAGAGGACGGGGCTGGTGAGGGAGATGAGGACGAGGAAGGAGCCGGAGAAGGCTGGGGGGGTCAGTATGCGTTGGTTTTAGAGGGGGCAGGGGGTTTGCAGGGTGGAAGAGAGAGAGAGAGAGAGAGAGAGAGAGAGAGAGAGAGAGAGAGAGAGAGAACGTACTCGCGTTCGCCAGCACACTAATCGCCATCATCCAGGCCTGCTCGCCGCGCGGCAGCTCAAACGTCTCCCAGCCCGTGTAGTGCAGCAGCGGCAGCGGAATCCACAGCACACACAGCGTAAAGGCGCCGATCAGGCTGCCAAAGGTGTTGGCAAAGATCATGCCCTTGTTGGGACTCGCGCCCTCGGGCGGACAGGCCAGGCGCTTGTACAGGACCTCGTACAGGCCGTACAGCACGCTGCCGACGCCGATGACGAGGTTGCCAAACGCGCGGTTCTCGGCCTCGTGCGACGGCGGGGCCTTGTCGCCGCCGGCGCCGCCGCCAGACTTGGAGCCGTGCTTGGCGGGGGAGGAGTCGCCGTAGGCCACGACGAAGACGCCGGCGACGGCAATGGCGACGGCGACGACCTTGGGGGCGCGAACCTTCTCGTGCAGGATGGGGATGCTGAAGGCGTAGGCGAAGAAGGCCGAGCAGTTGTAGATGGCCGTCAGGTCGCTGGCGGTGGTCTGGTTGACGGCGACGTACCAGCTGCCGCCGGCGAGGGTCAGGGCGCAGGTGATGAAGGCCGTCATGCGCAGCATGTAGCGCACGGGGCTGGCGCGGGCCTGGCGCGGGGTCGGGTGCAGCGTCTGGTGCTGGACCATAAGGGCCGTCTGGCGCAGCAGCTGCGTGTGGCGGCGCCAGAAGGTCGCCCACGGCACGTCGCGGGCCTGCAGGCGCAGCAGCAGCAGCTGGGCGGGCCACAGCACGACCCACGAGCCATGCGTCATGTACAGCATGCAGTACGGCTTCTCCCACTTGAGCTCGTGCTGGATGTACACGGCCGTCTCCGTCTGCACCGTGAAGCTGATCAGGCTGAGCACCAGGAACACGCCCGCGTACGTGTACCGCCGCCGCGTCTCGCGCTGCGCCTGCGCTCCGGCGTCGCGCTCGCGGAACCGGTGGGCGGCGCGGGGGATGCCCTCGACGCCCTCGTCGTCGCTCTTGCGGCCCAGCAGCGGCGCGTGGTGCCCGTCGCCGCGCGCGCGCTCCAGCGAGAGTCTCAGGTCCGACGGCATGGCCGCGTCGTGCTCATCCCAGTCGTCGAAGTCGTCCGAGGGGCGGGCGGGCGGCTGTTGGTCGCGGTCGGCCTGTGTGTCGCGGTCCGACCATGCAAGGTCGTGCTCGTCGAGGGTGTGTGCGTGTGCGTGTGCGTGTGCGTGTGCGGGTGCGGTTGCGGTTGCGGTGCTGGGTCCCGGGGGCTTCTTGCGCAGGGGAATCGACTCGGGCATGGGCGCGGTAGGGCGGCGGCGGCGGCGTCACGCTCTTATACCGGGACGGCGCAATGCTGCGGCGGGCGAGTGCTGCGAGGGTGGGACCGCTGGGCCGACGGCAAGGTGCGCTAATGGTGGCTGCTGATGGGGACCTAGCCTGCTCCTGTGTGTCTCGACATGTGCCAGTCTGGCATCAAAGAGCGCGCCCGGCGAGCAGCCAAGCCCCAGCACTACCGTACCAACCTGCCCCTTGCCCGAGCGCGAGGGGTCCAATCGCTCCGCCGCCTCTTCCGCACGCTCTCCACCGTGACGCGGCTCGCCGTCCTTAATCTCAACAACAACACGCCGTGCGCACTCCCCTCCCACCTGCGCTGCTGCTGCACCCTCACAAAATGCGGTCTGCCGGCCGGTGAGCACTCGACTCCCCTGGCCCTTTAGCCTGAGACCTAGCCTGCTGCTGGTCATGTTGGCCAGCACGTCATCTGCGCCAAGCCGCAACCTGCCTCCACGCGCGACGGCCGTGGGGTACCTACAGATGACCGCTCCTGCACATGACTCGCTGCCGCGATAGACCCGGCTACCGGCGCTGGTAACATGCTTTTGTACTGGCCTTGGCGCCCGACGCACACACTTGAGGCTGTCCGTCAAACACGCAGCGACCATTCTTATGTAAACGTGCTTTTGTATTCTGCTTGGCGTATAGCGCTCTAGGTAACGAGTGTATGGAATGCTCGATTTTACGCACTTGGATGAACGCGTTGCAGACAGTCAATCATTCGTCAGAAGTAATGATACATGAAATACGCAATCAAACGGCATCCTCCTAGACTCTGCAACGCATTCATCAAATCGTTGACCACGAGTGACGGTAGATCAAAACTCAAGCAGACGGCACCTCCTGACTGTCTGCAACGCATTCATCAAATCGTTGACCACGAGTGACGGTAGATCGAAACTCAAGCAGACGGCACCTCCTGACTGTCTGCAACGCATCCATCAAATCCTTGACCACAAGTGACGGTAGATCAAAACTCAAGCAGACGGCACCTCCTGACTGTCTGCAACGCATCCATCAAATCCTTGACCACAAGTGACGACAGACCAGAACTCAATCAAACGGCACCCTCCGCAACCCCCTCCCGCCCGCCTTCCTCTCCTCTCCCTCCGCACCAATAGCTGCCGGAACTCTGATCCCACAGCAGTCTCCCCACCCCACACTCGCGTGTACATGCCTCTTCCCCGCCTCATCAGTGAACACCTTGACCTCGCCGCCCTCGGGCTCCTCCTCTTCATCTGGCACCCCCGCCTCGTCCTCCGTGCTCATCCCCTCCACTGCAGGAACCAGCGATCCGAACAGGAAATGCTGCATCACCGGCAGCTTCTCCAGAATCTCCTTGACGAACATCTTCCGCATGCCCCCCTCGATCTTGCCCCAGTTCTTGCTTGCTGAGATGTCGTCGAGCATCGGGCTGTGCCACCTCAACCCCTCGACGTTCTTCACGCTGTTGACAAACTGGATCTGGTTGAGGTAGATGTATTCTGATGCCTCCTCTTCGAGCACGAGCGTGTTGTGGATGCTTTTTGGTGTGATATACGCATGGTGCTGCAGCTGTGCCGCGCCAAAGAGGAACGGCAGGAATTGGTAGTCGTCCAGACCCCACACGCCGTGGCTCCCGGCTGGCTCGAGGTAGTACGCGCCCTGGATCTTGCGCATCAGGCCCAGATACCCGGGGAGGATGACCAGGGCGAGCGCGGGGAAGGTCGAGGTGGGCAGCAGCGAGAGCCGGTTCAGACACAGCAGCCAGAGGAAGAAGTTCAGCTCGTGCCCTGAGCCGTAGTCGATTCTACGTTTGTTGCCGAACGAGTGGAGGAGATAGGTGGCTATCTCGTCAACCTGCGCGGCGTCTGTGAGACCGAGTTCTGCGTGCCACAATGGCAGCGCTTCTTCAATCTTATCCAGAAACGTGCGAAAGACGGGGTTGCCAAAGCGCGAGCCTGTATCTTCAGGAGGGCAGGCTTCTTGAATCTTTTCGGCTTCCTGCAGTATTCGTTGGATCTTGCCCAGAGTGTCGGTGATGTCGCTGTCCTTCACGCTTGATACAGCCCGGCCTTGCACGCTGTCGGCGATGTTGAAGATGAACGCCTGTACAAGCCTACATGTCGGGCTTTTGAGAAAGAGCTCATGATCCTCCGGGCTCAATATTCGACGCGAAGGATGTGTGTAGCTATGTGCAGAGAGATCTGGTGGCGGTGCGAGCGCGGGCGTTGGCGGGGGAGGGGCAGAGGGCGGTTCGCGCGCGATCGAGGAACGTTTGCGAGGAACCAGCTTTGGCAGCTTTGCGCTCAGGTCCGGTGGCGGAGACGGTATCGGCGGCGACGTTGCTGGTGCTGGCATTTTTGGCTTTGCGTTTTGTGGGAGAAGGCTATGAAGCTGTGAGCTGTGAGCTGTTAGACACCTCCACACTCATTCCGAAACAGTTCCGATTGTTCCTACTACAACGTCACTCCAAACAGCTTTGTTCACAGCCAAACGTAGGCGTATGAAGAGTCCATCAAACCCAGGATTTGAGTCTTGATACCAATGTCAAAAGTGGTGCTCAAAGGCACATAAATGCATGTTAGCATTGTGCAATACATGGTCATAAGAAATATCCAGCCCAGCCCAGCCACACCTCAAACTCCAAGCTCAAACAACGCCAGGGGGAATCAATGCTACAACACAGCTAGCTCAACCCATGTTGAGCCTACAACCTCATCCCAAACTTGCCAATCCGACAGTATCTTCGCCACATGTAGTCGTCCTACAGCGGACTCCCCTCCAACCCCTCAGCCCTCTCCTGGGTTTGCGCTTCCTCCAGCTCGCGCAGAATCTCAGGCAGCATGGACTCGACATCCTCCTCTCTCTCTCCCAGCGCCTTGGCAATAAGGCCTTTATAGACGCCCTGCTTCTCGCTCATGCCGGCCACGCTCAGATTCGCAACTACAGCACGCACCAGTTCCCTCCGCTCCAATTGCGCGCGATACAGCAGCAGACTGAGACGCATCTTCTCGCCAGGGTCATCGGCGCTGGAGTTCTGCTGGGAGGGATGGGCTTTGCTCTCCGATAATAGTCGTCGTAGCTCGGCCTTCTGCTCAATCTCGAGCAGTGACTCCGCCTCCGCGACAAGCGTCAGCAGCTCCGCCTCCTGTGCGGCGTCGAGCGCCTCGTTGTCAAGATCGAGCCCCCGGTTTTCCAGCTCACTGACCTGTTTGCGCACTGCTTCCAGCTCCGCCTGGCGCCGTTTTACCACGCGGCTCGCGTCGAAGGATTCTGCTTCCTTTTCTTGCAGCTCGTGCTCGTAGGCGAGGGCAAGTTCCTCACATTTCTCCAAGAGCGTGGGCGCTACTTTAGTCATGAGGTGTGACGCTGTTTGGCTGCGATAGGTGCGTTCTTCCGGGCGCTGGGTGTTGGGGAGCGCGACGGGGAGAAGAGGTCCACCGTCGAGATCTCGCCCGAAGCCGTTCAAGCGCTGTTCGGGGGGTGGTGCAAAGGGTGATGAGGAGGCCTGACGTGGGCGGCCATGCATGCGGCGGCGGGAGTTGAGTTCGCGGATAAGGTCGTCTGCAGTTTCGCCCTTCTTATTTGGCACATCAACGCTAACGTTCCTGCCCAGGAGGGAGCGCACGCATTTACGTGCGCCGTTCCGTGCGGCGATCATGATGGCCGTGTCACCGTTCTGGTCTGCGGCATTCAGCAGGCGGGTGACCTCGTCAGGTATCCACGTCTCGGACAGCTTGTTGATAATGCAGTCGAGGTACCATCTCGCGCAGACGTACTTGTTGGACGAGGATGTGGTGGCGGCGATGTGGTGGAAGACGGTGCTGCCGAACCAGTCGGTGCGGTGGACAGTCTGCTGGAAGATCTTAACCATGGAAGGCATCGTCTCCTTGTCGAAGTTATTGGTGAACATGACAGCGCGCATGAGGGGCGTCTCGAGGTTATTGGACAGGCAGTCTATGCGTGCGCCGCGGTGTATCAGCTCTTTTACAACACCCACGTCGCCCATGGCGGCGGCCCAATGCATGGCAGCATGCCCCTTCTCGTCGATGGGTCGGTCGAGGTTGATGCTCGGAGGTGGCTCGGGCCACGAGTAGGCGTCTTTGTGGTCCAAGAGCATGAAGTAGTCAAGCAGCTGGTCGGCCCAGATCTGGTGCTGCTGGTCGAGCAGCGACATCTGATCCATCCCACGCTTGCGTTTGCGGCTGTCGATCGAGTAGGGGGCACCTTCGCCGAAGTCATTGTCCCCCAGCATGGACTCGGAAATGACTGTCTCGTTATCGGGCGTGTCGTCACGGAAGATGTGCGATTGCAGCTGGGAGGGGTCGTCGTAGGGGTCCTCGCTGACTTGCGACTGAGCGCCGACGAAGGTCTGGATGGCTTCGAGCGAGTAGGCGTTGTTCTGGGCGTGGTTCTGGGCGTGATTCTGGCTCTGGCTTTGGCTCTGGCTCTGGCTCTGGCTCTGGCTATAGCTTTGGCTGTTCTGGCTGTTCTTGGCTGACCGCGCAGCAGCAGCGCTCTGGCGAGGGGGTTTCATGCGGTTCGAGGCGGCCGTCGCATGCTTCGGTGCGGGCGGCGGGCTGCGGTCGCCTGGTACGTAGTCGAGGATGGCGCGCATCTTCTCGAGCACGCCGTTGCGCTCAGCAAGCATGCGGCCGTCCTCGAGCGGGATCCATGTGCCTTGGTACTTTCCATAGCCACCCTGGACCTTCTCGTGCACGCCCTTCTGCACCTCGCGCTCGAGGATGCGCGTGCGTGCGGGCTTGTCGTACTCGGCGACCTTGAGGATGTGCGTTGCATTGATCCAGTCGTCGGCGCGGCGGCGCATGACATGGTTGCCATTGACATTTGTTTCGTAGACAGGCACATTGCTGTAAGTCGCCGAGTAGACCTTGCCGTCGGGCAGCGGAGGCATCGTCGCGGGCCAGGATCGGGGCAGAGTGAGGGAGGCGAGCACCTGATGTCGCGTCACGCGTTCGACGGTGGAGTTGGGGACGTGTCTGCTGCGAACGCGTTCCCGCTGCCAAGCCCTCGGTTCAGTCACCGGACGCTGATGGACTGCACTTACAGGACGATAACAAGGGTCGAGAAGAGACGAACAAGATCTAGCGCACAGTCCATTGAAAGCGGCAAGTGTGGTGTACGGTGTCCAGCTCTCGAGTGTAACCAGTGTTAGCAACTTCGACTTTGCTACCGTTCTTCTGCAAGAAACACGACCAGCAGAACTTCCAGGCTGTAAACGTCAATCATCGTATGCTTACTTCGTATCGATCTATATCCTCTCAAGATCCGGCATTACTCGCGGGTCAGGTTTGAGTTGGGGAGCAACGTCGATGTGAATGGCAGGTGCACTGAACCGCTCCTTCCGCAAGCATCGAGCAGATAAACAGCGATTTACAGCGTTAATCATGCAAACATACTAATTGCATGGTTCTGTATCTATGTCGGCCTGGTGCTCGATCCGAGTGATGTTTTATGCTGTGAATCGAATGCAAGATATCTGGAGTTCCGCCCGCCGTACGCGTTCCTGCCAAGCCCTCGGAGCTCGCAACTGCCCTCCGACAACATTCACCTCAGCACAGCATATACACCTCCCGCCCGCCATTGTAGCGAAACCCCGCCCGCAGCCACCATGACAGTCACAGAAACACTGAAGAATGCCGTCGGTCTCGGCGAACAGAGTGCGTGCTGACAATGCCCCGCCTCCCATTGGCTGCGATGCCTCCACGACGCTGGAAACTGACGAGCTGCACAGAGGCCACGCGCGAGGAGATGAGCGCCGCCCGCCTGCCGATCGCCTACCGAGACTCATGCGCACACCTCCTGATCCCGTTGAACCGCTGCCGGCACGAGGAGTACTACCTGCCGTGGAAGTGCGAGGTATACAGCTGCATATCCCGACCAGGCCCTGCAATTCGGAGACTGACGGCAGCAGAACGAGCGCCACACCTACGAGAAGTGCCAGTACGAGGAGTTCAAGCAGCGTGTCGCTAAGATGGATGAGCTCAGGGCCGCCAAGAACGGGCAGCGCAGCAACTAAAGTGCTAGAGACCAGAAAACGGTGGAGCAGCTTGTATATACCTCGGCAGAGCACGAAATGACACAGATTCGAACATTGACACGGTGTTTTCTGGCAGCTCCAGTGCATTGACTCGGGCAGCGGTGACAGCCCGAGACTCTGCATCATCTTGGGCGAGGGCGAGTAACGGCGAGGCACAGCAGGAAACACGTCCTCAGGCAGCTGTAGCATGTCTTGTCATATCGCAGACTTGCCAACTTATACAGCAAATGATAACGGAAGACAACTACTGCATCGCCACAGAGTTGAACAAAGAATGTCATAGCAATGTTCGTTACAGGCTCTGTACAATAAGCACCCGCCTTTCGATATGACAGGTTTGGTTTGACTTCTGTAGATCTACGCAACTCTACAGCTTCGCTTTCGTTTCTGCGAGCGCAGCCTGCTCTCTCAGAATCTTTCTTTGGATCTTGCCAGACTGCAGAACGTTAGCACTGGCCTTGACACTACACTGTCCAAACTTACAGGGTTCTTGGGCACTGCATCAACGAAATGCACACCGCCATCCAATCTCTTGTGCTTGGATACTCGCTCCGCAAGCCATGCTCTGATCGCCTCAGCCAGCTCTGGTCTAGCTTTGTCGGGGTTCTGGGGCACAATGTACGCTCGTGGGGCTTCATCGCCGTTACTGCATATTGTCAGTGGGTGGTAAAACAGCACGCAACGTGTTGGCTTACTGTGGTACACCAATGACGGCCGCATCCTGCACCTCGGGGTGATCCAGCAACATGGCCTCGAGCTCTGCAGGGGCAACCTGCAGCCCCTTGACCTTGATAAGCTCCTTCTTGCGATCGACAATGAAGAAATGCCCCTCTTCATCCACATACGCCACATCTCCGGTCTTTAGCCAACGCCCAGGCCCAAACGTCTCTTTCGTAGCCTCAGGCTTGTTCCAATAACCTTTCATTATATTCGGCCCCCGCACCCAGATCTCACCGCGCTCGCCTTGCAGCGCCTCGACATTGCCCTCATCATCCAACACAATCTTGGCCTCGCAATTCGGCACCAGTTCGCCCACACTAAAAGATGCGCTGTACTTGCTCGGATCAAATGTAGTCGCCGCGCAGGTTACCTCTGTCATGCCCCAGCCCTGCTTGACATTCACCTGACCATTGGGCCACAGCTTCTCAAACTCCAAGCTCGCCTCGCGCCCCAGCGGCGCAGCGCCCGAGCTCACGTAATACACAGATGAGAGATCGAACTTCCGGGTCGCGGGGTGCTTGGCCATGGCGACGAGGACAGGCGGTACGAGAACCAAGTCAGTGATGCGGTATTTTTGCACGTACGTCAGCATCTCCAGGAAATCGAATTTTGGCATCAGGTACACCGGTAACCGCTGTTTCGCTGCGTTGACGCAGAAAACGGCTTGCGCCATGGCGTGGTACATGGGTAGGAAGCAGAGGTAGCGTTTGTTTGAAAGCCTTTCCTCGTAGTTGGGAGCCAAGGCCTGCATGTGGACTTGCTGTGCACAATTGGCGACGTAGTTGCGGTGTGTGATCATGACGCCTTTTGCGACGCCAGTGGTGCCGGACGAGTAGTTGAGTGCTACGACGCGGTCGAGTTCCTCGGGCGTCTTGAGGTCGGGCCATGCGTATGCGTGACCACGTTGCTCCGTGTCGATCAGCGTGCTCCAGTGTCGGATGTGTCCTAGTGTTGTGTCTTTCTCTACTTTTCGGCCTTCAAAAGTTGCAACCCCGTCGTCAAAAATAAATATTTTGTCGGCGGATAGCCCGACTTCCTCCGCTGCAGCAATACCCGTATCCAAGCTCGATTCGGCGCAAATCAGGTACTTCGCCCCCGAGTCCTTGAGCTGGTACGCCAGCTCTCGCGCGACATATGTTGGGTTTGCACCGGTAAACACGCCCTCTGCCATGATCACGCCCATGATCACCGGAGAGAAGAACAGCGTGTTTCCCGAAAACAGCAACACACGATCGCCAGGCTGCAGACCCGAGCGCCTCAATCCAGAAGCAATGCGTTTTGCATACAAGCGGTAGTCATGGAGCGAGAGAAAGTGCTTCTCCGGGTCTTTTGCCGACATGTATGCCGGCGTCTTGGGGAGTTCGCCATGCGGGGAGTCGAAGACGAAGGTTGGCAGCGACACGGACGGGACGGGAAAGTTCCAGCGCGATTTGATAACCATGTTGACGGTGCGGTTCGAGATCGGAGTAGGGGTGATAGAAGTAAGCACGAGGTGAGTACTAAGGAGACGGCCAATATACAAACGGCTGCCAATAGCCGATCAAGACTAAGCCCTGGGTATCACAAGGTGTAATGGCTCGGCAGATTAAAGTGTCGAGCCTCCGAGTAAGCCATATCGACTCACTCCCGCAGAGGTAATAAAGTGCAATAGTCATGTCTTTCATTCATCAACGCACCACCACTGCCAATCTCTTACAACCTCACTCGAAGGCTCTACGTAATTCTCTTGAACAAGCAGCTTTCGCAGCAGCACATCACAATAACGCGTCACACCAGATTTCAGCGCTTCCGAGGTCCACCCCACAATCCGTACCCCACACGCCTCCAGTATCGCACAGGCCAGCTGTCAGCCGGAAGGCCTTTAAGGTTAGTCTGGCATGACACTCTAGGCGTGGACGTGGCTCCCGTGCGGGGTGATTGCAGCCGAGGCATTGGGCTTCACTTGCTTAAGCGAGGCAAGGCCGCAAGCGTGGTGGGCAGGCGTCGCTTGAGATGTTGTAAGCAACGGTGCGTAGGGGATAATTGGGAGGGTAAGATGGGCATGTTGGTGTGAAAGTGTGGGTGGTAGACAAAATGTGTGATGATTCTGCGACATAGTTGGGCTCAAATTTGAAGCAATTAGTGACTACCCTTCCAACCCTCGAGATGCACTTCTACAAATGCCGATGCACAAAGTTCTCGAAATCCCTATCAGCCAGCAGAAGTGATCTCATGTGTCTTGAAGATGATGAGTACAATGAAGCCGTCCTATTTTTTGGTCCGGAGAGGTCGAGGACAATAAACAGGTTCGAGACCGTTGACGGGCCGAGCCTGGTGGATATGAGTGAGGCGGCTTACACTTATTTTTTCCTGGCTCGCAGAAGTTGCTCGTCAGTGTTGATCGTAGCTGCGGTGAGGATGCGAAATACTCGGAGTGATGGGTGTCTGTACGAAATATAGCAGAAATTTAAGTAAGGGGTGAGCTTCGAGCGGGACGTTCATACGAGATGTCAGCATAGAATATCATGGTGGTAAATACAATCATACATGCAATTGCAGCTCTGGATCAGTCATGAAAGTGTGAATTCATCCATACAAGCGGACCTTGCAACATCAGGTTGCAACAATGCTGTGAAGTTGATGTTTTCGCTAGCGTGAATTGGCGTTCGATGACTGTGATCCAATCCATCTATTGCAACCATCATCACCACATCACTCATCATTCACGGCACCGATACCGCGTCGGGACGGACACATAGCCCGGCATACGAGATGCGACATGCTGCCATGTCAACAGCGGCGCGAGCTCGCCTTCGTGCGGCTGACGCAACACGGTGAGGTCGCGCGGTCGTGTCTGGAACACGCAACCGCCCTTGAAGCAGTCACATCCTGACATGAGATGCAATCATGGATCCCGTTGTATATTGCAGTGCTGCAAGATCGTAAGAGATGGCTTGCCAAAAAGAACAATAACTTTTGTTGGGGCTGTCTGAAAGCTGCTGAAACACTCGGGAGGTTGTCAGCAGAAGTTTGGTGAGGCTGTCCAGCGCTAGACCACAGCCGATTTCAAACCGAACAGTTTCATGCTCCGGTACTGAAACGCACATCACGAAGTGGCTAGGAGTGCGACTGCGGATAATGTTGTTTCCTTAGGTGCTTGCATTAGTCGCCAGGAAGGTGTCGATCAACGTCATCGCCGTAGGCCCACAACGACCGCTGGTCACGGGCACTCGAGCTCCACGCATTGCTTGCTGTGGGTGCATACTGTGGGTGCATACTGTGGGAACTCATTCCAGCAAAAAAATGCTTGGTTTTTGTGTTTTATCGCCAAGTTTAGGACGAGGCTTAGCCTCTGACACAAACCGAGTCCCCAGATGCCAAACGTCAATGCGTCCTCCGACAACGCGAGAACGTTCCATCGGTATGCCTTCATACCTTTCCATGGAGCAGACGCGTCCGAGAGTCTGGAGAAGATCGACCCGCCCCGCGCATCCTGACGCAAGTGGTGAAAGTGGATCCATCTGGGAGATCGCTCGACCTATTCCGTCTCACCTCTCACCTCTGAGTCCGTGCACATGGTATCATAGTCGGTATCTTCACGTTTGAGAACCTGAATCGATGCCATGCGGCCTAGTACACGGCAACTTGCGATGGCGAATGCTTAGCATAGCTAAGCTTTTGGTGGCCGTAACGTTGTCGTGCGTAGTATATAAGCCAGTATCCTCTCTGTCCAGAATAATCATCAACATCCACTGCATTTCCAGGCTCACTTCCCGTTCCTTCTTACTAATTACTTTCTTGCGCCGGTCGCTTGTTTAATCAGCTCGAAATCTATCACGCTCATCAGCAATCTTCAGACTCTCCTTATCAACAACTTTTAATAACTTCCAACCTTTTTATCCAACCACACATCAAAATGCGTTACTCTATCGCCTTCGCCGCCGCTGCTCTTGCCAGCTCCGTCTCCGCCCACGGTGTCATCACCCAGGTTCAGGGTGCCAACGGTGTCAACATGCCCGGTCTCTCCGTCATCGACGGAACTCCTCGTGACTCTGGCAACCCCCTCTCCGGTTCTGAGGCCGATACCTCCATCATCCGCGCTAAGGAGATGGGTGGCAAGGCCTCTGCTCTTGGCCGCACCCAGGGTGGCGGTGCCGTTGACGCTTCTGCTGCTATCGCCACCTTTATGGGTGGTGCCGGTGCCGGTGCTGGTGCTGGTGCTGCTGGTGCTGGTGCTGCTGGTGCTGCTGGTGCTGCTGGTGCTGGTGCTGCTGGTGCTGCTGGTGCTGCTGGTGCTGGTGCTGCTGGTGCTGGTGCTGCTGGTGCTGGTGCTGGTGCTGGTGCTGGTGCTGGTGCTGGTGCTGCTGGTGCCGGTGCTGGTAACAACAGGCGTGGCCTTCTCGACGCTCTTACCGGTGGCGCTGGCGGCGCTGGCGGTGCCGCTGCCGCTGCTGGAACCAAGACCCCTAAGGGTACCAGCGAGACTGGTGTCGCGGCTGCCGCTGGTCAGGGTGCTTCTCAAGGTCTCCCCACCACCGCCGATGACGGTACCATCACCATGACCTTCCACCAGGTCAACCAGGATGGTGCCGGACCCCTGACTGCTCAGATCGACCCTACCTCCGCTGGTACCGATCCTGCTGCTTTCCAGGACGCCACCGTTACTCAGGACGTTCCCGGAATCGGTATTGGTGGTCTTTCTGCTGCCGCTGTCATGGACTTTCCTGTCAAGGTACGCTCACAACATATCACATCATCATAACGCAAACTGACAATCACAGGTTCAAATGCCCCAGGGTATGACATGCCAGGGTACCGCTGGAGGCGCTCAGAACGTCTGCGTTGTCCGCATGATGAACGCCGCTCTCGCCGGTCCCTTCGGTGGCTCCGCTGCCTTCACACAGTCCACCGCTGCTAAGAAGCGCGCCGTTGAGTACAACCTTCGCAAGCGCCACTTCGCCCGCGGTATCCTTGGCAAGCCCGAGTAAGCTACTCATCGAGTGGAACGCATTGGTTGGCAAAGGTTTGGCGGATGCCGTACAATCTAGAATATGAGCTGATAGGGGGCTGGGCTACCTTGTAAGGATGTCGATGCCTGTTCGTTCCTGTAATTCACTCATACCTTCTCTTAGTGTTTCTCGCGTTGTAGTTAGTTTGAAGGATGGGAACCTCATGGTACATAATATCGTGGTAGTGTAAATATAGTGAGTCTGGATGTGTTCATTAAACTGTCTGTTTTTTTGCTTTGTGATGTCTATGATTCTCTTGACCTTGTCACCATCATAAGCATCACTGGGAGGCACAAGATTCAAACAGACGCCTCTCACCACCAACTGGCACGTAGAATTAGACTTTCGAAAATTGGATTTGGCGATCCTCAGATCCCTCGGGATAAAAAACATGCGGAAACACGGTAAGTCTCACAAAGCTTATCATAAAGCTTAGGTGAGACAGGAACCAGAAACTTCCAGGTGCATAGCCCTTTTGGACAGGCTACACCCGATGAAGCGCTTGGTGCGAGCACTTTGGTCTCTTTCACGGATCAGGATCGTATGGTGAAATGCATGAGATGTTTTTGGAATCGTGAAATATGAAACGAAGACAGGGTATGTGATGTACCAGAAATGAAGAACTCCGGCCATAACCGTATCTGCCTGCTCCCTCAGCGAGCAATTCACACAGCCAGCTCGACTGATCTGAATGCTGACAACGATCATGCAGCAGGGGTCGATCGTGATAGGCGAACTACGACAAGTAAAACCTCGACCATCGCAATTGCGTCAGAGTTCAGCGACTCAGTTGCAATCGGAACCCGGCTTTGCGCAGAGAACTGGGGTTCACGTGGCGACTCCACAAATATGCTTTTATCAAGTCAGGAGTATGCGTATCTCTGCTTTTGACCAGGAAGTGCACTCTGGTCTGTTGAAGCCTAGTGACCGTACTCTGAAATGAGTAGGACCGCGGCTAAATCTCATCCTTGCTCAAAAATCAGACAGTGTGTACATCTAACTCACTTCTCTAATCACATTTGCAAGCGTGAAGCAGCCATATGGTAGAGGATCACCTGTGTCTTCGGACAATTTCTTCGCAGGCTCCGATGCACATTTAATCACTCGGGCCGCGAGCTCCTTTCAAGAAGTTCCAGCACTCGCTACTATTTGGAAATTCCGTGTGTCTGGCTCCAAAGAGTGGAAGGGCTGCGGTGTTGATCGATTTGGTAATGCGTTGAGTCATCAAGGTCTGGTATCCTGTTGTTCAGCACAAGGTCGTCTGCAACCTCTGGATCTTTGCACAACACAATATGTGATAGGATAAGTTCGAGCTTCATGTTAGAAAAGTAGCCAATGACGTGGAATTAGCCGATACTCGTTGCTGAGCTGAGCATGACCTCTTCGTGGTGGAGTGAAGAATGCAGGCGTGCTGAGACGCCGCGTGGGGCGACCGGAGCAAAGACAAAGTAGTAGAGGATCGCTGTCCGAGATACAAACGATGGATCGCGAACCAGAATTTCAAACGGAACAAGGGAAGATTCGGCTGCTGGAGAATTGTTGAGACGGCTCTGCTCATCAATTTTGGTGAAGAATCCGGTCTCACCATACTTCTTGCAAGGGCTTGACAATGCAAATAATTGCAAGTATCTGGTCTAAATGTCTGCTCCTTCGTCTGGATCGCCGCAATCTGTTCTCGGAGTCGGCAGCGCGAGAGAGCAAGGAGAGCTTAAGTCTATAATGAGTGGCTTAGTGCTGGATCCATAGCCTAGTTTTGCATAACAGTTGTGTCATCGTGAACCTCGCATTATTGTTTGCTGCTTGCTAAGACCTTGGCGAAGATTTTAGAGACACCGGGGTATTCGAGTGAAAATGAATAAGCGGAGGAGAAGAACAGTCCTAACATAGCAGTCGTAGTGACAAAGTGCGGGCGCGCGGAGGGGGTAATATGAATCGGTGACTTTGTTCTTGTATCCGGTCGACGTATGCGCACTGGAATTGACGTGAAGATTGACGTAGTATATGTGGTCTTCGATTATATATGAATTTTACTTGCAACCGACCGGTATCGAGTGGTAAAAAAGCCTGAGTAGCTTTCTGCATGCACGACACTATATTCGAATCTTTTGCAGGGACTTTTTGCAACGTGTATCTAGCTACGATGGGCCATAGTTCATTGGCGTGGACCCAATAGAGAATCGAGCTACCACAATTAACCCGTGGCTCAGTCAGACCACACAAGCTCATAACCGTACACTGTACGGCGTAGGCGCTCATCCTGAAAATGGGTCAGCACCAGGCATCTAGTCATCTGCGAGTGATACATACTCCTGGGTCCTCTTCGAACATGACCTTGTCCATGACCTTCTCCAATGTTTTCGTGACGGTGAAGCCTGCCTCGCGCGCCAGATCAAAGAAAGCTAGATCCTTTTCCAATAACCAAGGCCTATATGGCGTAAAGAACACATAGGCCTTAGAAAACGGGGATTTCTTCAAGGTTAGCTCCACCGTTTTGACAAGTTTCGCATGTTCGGAATGGTTGAACAGAAGATCCGCAAGGATGAGTACATCGAATCCTTCGTCACTGTCCAGGTAACTTGTCACGGTCTCAGTCGATGCACCCCACAAGTAACCCTATGACAATCAGTAACGACGTTTTGGGTGATCAACAACTGCTGACCTCTGCAGCAATCCTCCTTGGCGTAGGTAATAGATCACAATGATCAATGTTGTACCGGAGATTCTGAATCAAGTCGGCATCGGGATAGTCCGTTACAATTACTTGTGCGGCTCCATTAAGAGCACAGACGAGACTGGGAAGCCCGGCCCCTGCACCAAGCTCAAGCACAGTCTTTCCCTTCACGAGGTAATCTGAATGCTCCTCTAGATATGCCGATATGGTTCGTCCAGCATTCCAAAGGAAATGTCCCTAGAAACGTTAGTGAGCGTGCCGTGATAGCCGTTAATAGAATCGCGAGGTGAAGTTTGGTCATTGTGCTAGTGTTGTAGACGACACTGGACATAGAAACCTTTTAGACCGGAAAAGCGGACAGGTGATGGTATGAAGGTCCCTGCTGTGCCTCGAAACCACAGAACGTTGAAGTCTTACCCACAAAGGATTATAGCCCACCAATCGCACTGTGAATTCTTTCCCAGAGAGCAACTGATGGGTGGCGATCGTTGCCTCTTTCTCTGGCTGAAAGAAATCAGCAGGCTCTTGGAAGAGGTCCACGCCTCCCTCATCGTCTGAGGCCATGGCGATAAGGCAAGTTGTGACGAGACAACCTTCTCGCCCGTGCGTTGTGCGCCCATAGGAAAGAGCGAGCCGCTAATTTTACCAGCCACCAAAGTTGAGCCGCATGCCAAGACCAAAAGCCACTGTCACGTGTCGGGTAGAGAGCGGTTGCGGCCACGATTAACGAATCAACGGCAGGTCTTCCTCAACACTCTCAATGGTTCCGGGGCGCTGGACGTGGGGAACAATATGTAGTGCCTTTGGTCGTAAGGCTCGGCATTGTCGAATTGCAGGTGCACAGATGCATGAAATGTGGCTTTGAAGTTTCGCGCCTAAGGGGGTAGCCTTCCAGAAAGCCAACATGAACGGGACATCGACGTCAGACATTAAGCAGAGTTCACAAGCACGTTGTTTGCACGACCCAAAGATGTTTGCCGGTAGGCTCGATGTCCCTAGTCGCTCACTGCTGACCGGATCGCCGTGGACACCGTCGCAATACCTCCTCACATGTTCCCTCGTTCGCGTGTTGACTCCTTCCACTCTGAGACGACTTCGTGGTTGAGCCACTCTTTCCCAACTTTCGCTACGCTCACAGACGGTTCATATAACTCAATCCGCTTCCATCGCTCATTCGGTACTCTTGTCCCGTCCTCTATCGAGGCTCTCTTGCCTGAAGCATCCAGCGTCCGGTCCAATCCGACTAACCCGAATAAGAGGAAACTTGCTCACTTAGCGGCCGCCATTCTCACAACCTCCAGCAAAGACTCGAACAGCCCAACCAACGAGAACCGTGCGTTAACGCTGCATTCCCGAGTCAACAGGCGTGCAGTGAGAGGCTAAGAATATCGAGCGTCTCACACAACGCTCGTCACCTACTCCGTCGCCGCAGGTATCAAGGCGCGAACTGCTGTGAACGACATTCGTACCGGCTACTATCCTTGGGTGACGAGCTTCCTGTTCCTTTCCCCTGGTGCCGTCGCGAAAGACAGCAATCTTTCCTGACCCCTCGCGTTCGATCTTGTTCTGTCGCTCCAGTACTGCACATCGTTTTGCAGCTGTCCAGCACCAGAACCGCGGGAGGTCGTCGGCAAGTCCCCGGTTGCAAGACATCATCAGCCACACGGGTATTGGACCCCTACGCGTCGCACAGGCCATATCTAGTCTTGAGCGGTCACTTCTTTTCTCGAGATCACACCAGTTTCTGCAGGGCCTATACAGCAAGGCATAGTCGAGTCCAGTCGATCTCTTTGCCGTGCGACCGGGATTGGTGTCTAGCCCACAGCCTGCGGCCAGCAACCAAGCGACACGCCACTGAACCCTTCTGCAACACAATATCCACGTGCGCCGTGAGCATCAACTTTGAATACACCATTGTTGGAATCGCCAATCCCGCTCATTACATTTTACTCGGCTTGCCGCCGGGTTCTCTGGTCGTCGAGTGAGCAAGTTTCGACATATGCGTCTTAACCCCGCATCATGTGGGCCGACATCAACGGAGAACGCAAGAAGGTCGCTTGGTAAGTTCTTTCTCCTCTGTTTTTCTTTTTGATGCCTTCCGCTCGTTGCTACCTGTATTGCCTGGCATATCTGCATTCACGCGCCAGCGGTTCGCCGACAGTACCGCGTGCATACAGCTGAGATCCCCATGTTCCCTACTCGAGTTTTACCTTTTCTTGAGTTTTCCCTACCATCGCTGGTCCAACTGGCCTCGGCATTACCAAGAGCATGGTCCTGTGGCGATTGACTGCATATAATGTGCCTAAGTGGCTCGGAAATACATCATATCGTACCATGCTAACACCTTGCCAGTGGCCCTTGCATCAGGGGTCATCGTTCTTCGAAATGTGATCATCGCGATCGAGTCCTTGTCGAAGTCCGCAAGCCTGGCCGACCCTTGAGCAGCTGTCCCCATCCCACCGGCTCATGTAGCTGTGAGCGGATCGTCATCAACTACACCATTCCAAAGACTTCAGAGTGTGCTTGCCCATCAGAACGAGCACAGTCAGTAGCAGTGACTGGTAATAGCCGAATCTCGAAACCGAAACGAAAACCATCAGCGATACAGCCTTCCTCGTTAGAGAAAGCCATTAAAGCCAACCAAGACAACGAGACTGACACATCATCATACAACACTCCTACCGAAAGGAGTGCAAGTAATGAAGCATCGCCCCCTTCGAGTGCGAGCTCGACTCCTCGTCTACTTCCTGCACAAAAAGAGGAGCTTTCAAGTTGTTGCAAACCCAAAGCTACGCCTCAGCCAGTCGCACAAACAGGAGGGTGCTGCAGCAGTAAGTCAAAATCACAGTTGCAACCACAGCCAGCTGCTGTGCCAGTCAAATCGTGTTGTTCCAGCAAAGCACCACAAAACACCGCTCCTAACATTCAGCATGTTGGGCATGGTATTGGCCAACACTTTCAATTCCAAATTCAGTCCCAGTTCAGGACGCCTCAGTACCAAAGCTTCCAGCAACAAGCCTCACCAGCTCCACCTTTCGGATTTGGTGCACCGATCTACAATCATGCCGCCGCAGCTTATCAACAATCTATGGCGATGCCCATGAACGGAGGTATGCACATGCCGTTACCACATCCGAATAATAGCCACCAAATACCGCAGCACAACCCTGAGCATAACTGCCACTGTGGAGAAGGTTGTACCTGTTTCGGCTGCGCAGCCCATCCAAATAATGCCACCATGATGGAGTACGTTCGCCTTATGGCCCAATTCCAGTACACTGGTGCGTTCGGAGATCAGCAAGCACCTCTTTACGATATGCCGACCTACCCCCATCATCCCGGTTTTGGCGCTGAGGCAAGTCCGGTCATCAACTTCACGCCACTACCGCAGCCCTACGCATCATCGACACCAGCACATATACCATTTCAGGCTAGTCTCGACGCAACTGTGATGGCCGCCACACCCCTCATTATCTCCAGTCCCTGGCGTCAACCCTCGATCTCGACACCTTCCATTGAACACCCCCACTTCCTCGACAGTGCAACACCTACGCCCACTGAATCGCAGGTCAAGCTCGAAATGGCGCCTCCGCCCACGGTCGCAGCAGCATCTACGCCCGTCGCCGACAGCCCGAGCGGAAGCAATGAAGAGGAGACACCGACTCTCTCGCCTTCATCTTTTTTTTGGAACGAGATGGTGCTTCCAGGCTGCAATGACGCTACTGGTACGTGTCAGTGCGGAGATGGATGTGAATGCGTGGGCTGCTTGACACACGGCGGTCATAACGGGATTATTCTTGAGGCTCCACGCACAAGCGAGCACGAGTCCTTTCCCAGCTTTACAGCGGATGCGGGGCTGAACCTTGATATTGGTGATCCTGGCACATTTCTTAGCTTCAGTTCCGCGAGCTGACAAGTCTGAGACTCCTGCACATATACATTTAGTCTTTCGGTTGTGCATATTTTGGCAGGGAAGGCGACTGGTCGTGCATATGTTGAGTTATAGAGGTCACGCGGATGGACATCGTACTGCACATAGATATGAATGTTGGCTTGCACTGATACCCATGAATCGTTCGTAATTACGTCAGCTGAGCTCAGAAACATAGATTTGCCGTTAAACAATATCTCACGTGCATGTGATTGCAACCACATTGCACAGGTCTAGACACATGTCGATTTTTGCATTTTTAATGTGATACTGACGAAAATCTCTCAGTGTTCTTCCCGCATGGACAGCTATGTTACAGAGCCTCAACCCCTAATCCGAAAGGAAATAAATTCTCCAATCTTACCGTGAGCGGGTGTCACTGCACACGACATATCTCCAGTATAAGTCCAGAGCCATCTAAGGACGAAGATGATATGCCGATTGATTTCCGCACATGGATAAAGAAAAGAAAGCAAAGTGAAAGCTATGATACAGTTTGAAGATGGAGGCGTGTATCTGGACAAGATTTCGAGTCCTCCAAGAGATCGTTGAGATCGGCCAAAGAGCGTTTGGCGTGGTGAAGTATGAACAGAAATGGGAGAAGGTATAGAAAATCGCGTGATCTGGGGTCTTAAGGCCATGGACAGAGAATGAATGGCAGGTGGAGCTGTACACCGCGAAATGCTCTCGCAACGACTAGTCGTCAGTAAGGACGAGGGTCAGGGTACTGCTTTTGCTAATGCCAGCAGTGCAGCCTTCCCTAATGTTATCGAACCATCTGTCGCCCTGTCCGTACTTGCCGGTCGAAGCCTTGTACTTGCAGGCATTGGTGACACCGTTGCCAATGAATGTGATGGAGTAGTCGAGCTTTTCATTCCAGTTTAGCTCGTTTTGCTTTAGACTGGAGTAACCAACGTTGGAGGCGATGTCGTCGAAGGAGGTACCGAAGATTGTGGGCGACCAATTACCGACGCCCTTGCCGTCCTGACCCCAGGTGCAAGCCTCACTCTCGGGTACGCCTTGTTTGTTAACGTAGTAGTGAGCTGACGTAGGTTTGCCCTCCCAGAAGAAGTACTTCGATTGATCAGGGTTTGCGAGGTAGCCGGTTTCGCCAGGCCCGATGGTCAGAGGAAAGGTCATTGACTCAGTGCCTTTGCGGTCAGTCACGCTTGATACTGCGAAATCTCCAACTTACCAGGATAATCGGTTCGACAAATCGACACCGACTTCTTAAGCTTGTTCTGCACCTTGACAGTCATTTTGTCCGAGCCTTTTCCACAAAGAGTCTTCCCAATGGAGCCATCGGCCATGTCTAGCATGCCCTGGTCATTACAGTAGAGGCCGCCGACTGTCTGGCCAGTCTTGCCTTGCTTCTTGGGGAAAGAAAGCTTGAGGTATGGGTTCGGACAGCCATAAGAGCAGTATGTGCCCTCTGTACAGCAAGAACCATCAGAGCACGAATCTTTGACGACGGTCCTGATGTTATCAAAGCCATCGCTGCCACGGTAGCCAGGGTCTTGAATGCCAGACCAACCTCCCAGACCTTCGTTGTGCAGAGGCATTGCGCCGTAGCCATATGGGAACTGGCTGCAAGGGATAACACCGTTAGGGAAGGGCTTGTCACAGGACGCACAGTTACCATACTCGTCTACTAGGTCATTCGGGTCGTCCGGTGAAGCGTCTGGTACTGTAGCCGGTGCCGGGGCTTGTGACGGGACCGGCGCTACCACGGAGAACGACGCGACTGTGGTAGACATTTCCTTCATGGACGAAGCAGGCTGTGTTTCAACTTGCTGGACCTGTGTAGTGGCTGGTATTGTCTGAACAGGCTCCTTCACTTCAGATAAGGCGCTTGGTGGTGTGGTGGGAAGCGCGACAGGACCTTTGATGGAGCTAGATAGAATACCGTCGTCGCCCCAGCGAAGAGTGCCATTTGAGATACCCTGGCGAGCTTCTTCCTCCGAGATCAGACGACCATCCAGCTCGTAGACGATTACGGTCTCGACTGGCGCTGGTGCATACAACGCGCTGTCTGGACGCGCCATGCGTGCAACATGAGCACGAGCATGACGGTGAGCGCGCTCGTGAGGCTGCGCTGCGGTGATCGCGGCTGCCGCAGCGAAGATAGCAATGTAGTGGTTTCTCATCGTGAGCTGTTGCTTTGCACTCGCTCCAATTGGTCCTTGCGTGTAACTGCGGCCATGGTTAACCAGTGCTTTCATGTCTGAGGTGAGACCAAGTACCTTGTCTAATTTAGGCGCAAGTGCGTGTGAGACTTCGCGCGGTGATCTGCGTGGGGTTGTCTCGAAGGTGTTGTTTGTAGGTTTGTTTTGGTGAAGCACGAGCTTGGAATGCGGAAGGAGCGTGTAGTATATACTAGTGTTGTGAAAGGACTGGACTGGAGATCTTCTAACAAGCTTATGGAAGGAGATAATCGTTCGAGGTAGAAGCCACGGTCAAGCGTGTTGTACCGCAATTGTGAGGCGTCCGCAGGTAGAAGAGGGTAAGGTTGGTGGCGTTTGTTTGTAGATATCACATGCCAAGCTCAGGGCCCAGTCTGTTTGCTAGAAGGCGCAGTGAAGTCAGAATGTGGCATATCTCGGTCTGGATTCGCCTATTCGAGCACTGCCCACGATTGCTCAATCGGTCGTTTGGCTAGATGTGGGAATTAATCTCGGCAAATCTTATCGTGTATGGCAACGAGCGTCGAGAATGGGAAACAATAAAGATTCGACTGTGATGGAAGTGAGAGACTGGACTCGAGGAGAGTCCGCAACAACCAAGCAGCAGATTTTAATGACCACCTATTGTAGGATTCAAAAGGGAGCATTGTGACCAGCAATAGCACGTAACACGGTGGTCACAGTCACCACTCCCTCAATATCGCCAGCTTATGCGATGAAGCTGGCACAACTCTTTGCCTGTAGGCATGACCAACCCTTGTGAATCCGGGTTGACCGAGTTGCAGCCGGCCTCGTCTTGCAGTTCTGTCTCTAGCTCTAAGATAGTCCGGAAGTTTTGAGCCGTCGATAGAGCGCGCGCATGGCTGGTGGGTGTCTTGCCCTACGTGCATGTGATACGAACTCCTGCTGTGCGACACTGGGTCCCTGGGCTCTCCTCGAGCGATCAATGAATGAGCGTCCACATTCCACCAAGTGAGAATGTGGCACACAACGTAACAATGATCTCTTTCATTTGACGTGGAGCCGACGCTGGTATTTCAGTTGTCACCCACCGAAGAATGTCGATTGCCTCTACTGCGCCCGTGGACTTGCGTGCAACGCCTGCTTATTGATCAACATACTCGAGAGGTCCCGCACCAACAGAATCGATCACGGTAGGATATACAAAGCACAGCTAGTGACGGCATCGCACTAGTACACTACGCAGTACCGCTGTTCAGGCTTATCTCGTGGCGGTTACGCTTACGGTTGTGCAGGCGCTCTGAGGATAACAGGAAAACATAGCATAACGTAAATGGCCCTAGTGCGTAGGACCATCACGTAACCTCCTATAGAAAGGAAATACAGACCCAGATGAGATGGGGATAGAGATAGGTTCGAAATTCAAAAGGTCAATGGCAAAGATGCGACCTTTGCACTAGAACCAGCCCCACATGCGCCACTGCCGAGACACCCTTTAGTGAGACACAGTGTCTCGATGCTTCAGCAAACGCGAAGAGATTGGTCAGTGAATTGATCATGTTGTGATGATGTATTAACGCTCAATGTGCACCACAGCCGTACGCTTGCGCCGCAGTCAGACAAGTTATCTATACCTGCTGTATGTAGTTGGCAGGAACGCTCCGCACAATGCCGTCCTTTTCCACGTCTGCCCAACCATCCCCAGCCTCCATGTTAATCAGAACAAATCGCTCCCCTTCCACCATCGAGTGCTCTACATCGCTCTGCGCATTGTACTCATAGAGTGCCTCAACATATTTGAGCTTCTTCGCACCACGCTTGGGTGCTACCGCTGGCCCCTTCTTCTTGCCGCCAGTCAGTTGAGCCGCAAGATTCGTAGTAGAGGCCGATGACGCAGAGTATGTCGAATCAGGCCGTGTTGAAAAGAAGGTGGATGCAGTGGTGGGTGGGGTCGCTGCAGCAATGATCTCCACATATGAGGCAGGCACAAGACCCTCTTTGGCTCCGGCACGGACTTTTATCCAGCCTGACCCGTCTGTACAGTCTGTAAGCGAGATGTCCAGAAGATACTGAAACATCGGGGTCATTTTGAGAGAGGACCTACCATCAGGTTCCAGGATGGTGACGTCCTGGCCATCGGTCACTGTTAGCTCGCCTTCGCCTCCTGCCTCATATGAATAGAGCATTCTGCCTTTGACATCCGATGCGTTCGAAGCTGACGGAGGAGCATCATCAATATCATCAGATTTGATGTAAGCTGCAGGTGGCGGTGCCACGACTCTGTGCTTCCTAGCCCCAGTGGCCGGTGGCTTCTTCTCTGCTGGCGGCTCCTCGACCGTTGGTGACATCCCGCCGGATATCGACCTATGAGCTGTCGCAGAATAGCCAGAACTCAGTGTGTTCATCGAATTAACGGTATCGCTTCTGCCTAACCGTGGCATGTCTGCCTGGGAAGCGGTAGCAGCGCCATTGGTTGACGTCACGGCATGCGAAGCCTTCTGTCTCTCGTCCTTGAGCTTCTTCTTCTCTTCCTTCGTCTGCTCCCCTGGGCAGTCTGCTGGCACTTTCAGCTCACACTTGCTGTGGCAGGTATAACCGCAGTCCCGACAATCGAACCCCTTCGCAGACAAGCCCCATATGCGGTCACCGCATAGGTCACAATTTGTGGGTATCTTGAAAGTCTGGGACTTAAAATTGTGGTTTCTTGCGCCAATGCTGACATCGCCAACGACCGAGGTGATTGTCGAGACTTCGACTTCGGCGCTGATCTTCTGTTTCTCAATCTCGTGGGCAGCTTCTTGGATAGCAAAAATAGCGCGGACGACCTCTATTTCGTCCCTCTTGTCCTTGCCTTCTTGGATATTTCGTCGCACGGCCTTTGCGTTGTCCACTTCTTTCAATTTCTTTTCAAGGTCGCGTCGATAGTCCCCCAACGAGCCCTTAGTTTTCAACAAGACGTTGCGTAAAAAGGTTACTGCAGACTCGTCCACGGCGAGACTCCCATCATCGAGCCACACAGGACTGGGTTCGAACTGAAAATCGCCAGGCTCCTGCCACCCACCTGCGTTGTGCCTGACGAACATCATCGAGTCTAGAAGAGGGTTGTTCCGAGGTATTTCGTTGGCAAGATGTTGGACTAACTCAGTACTGCGCGTGAGGGTTTGCGTTTCGATCGAAGCTGCCAGAGACCAGATCGCGTTCAGCTTATTGACGCGGGTTTCCGATAAATCTTGCATGCTCTGTTTCGACTGTCAGTTCTGGGTCGGCCTCGAGGAAAAGGACGCTCACATCCAATAGCTCGGGAACATATTCGTGGTAGTACTTTTCCTTCTGTTTGTTCGTGACATTGATGGTGATGATATAAGTGTTCTTGACGTTGCGCATCTCGACCTGGTGCTGCTCAAAGGCGTTTCGTGCCTTGTTCTTGCCATGGTCGAAAGCACCATCGAGCTTTTTGCGGCGGTTTTCAACCTCCTGGCACACGCTGTCATATTTGCCCTTCGTCTTGCGCAAGTCGGCGTATTGGCCATCCCTCTCTTTCTCGAGCTTTGTGGCATAGTCTCCGTGTAGTTTGCGCAGTTCTTCCGTTCGGGTCGCCAGCGTCTTCAAAGGGTCGGCGAGCTTCGAGAGGAGAGCAGTAGCGAACTGGTCGTGTTCGTTCGCCCGTTGTTCGAGTGTATTCAGTTGGACCCCCCACGTTGTCATAGATGCACTGCAACCAACGCATCAGCTTATATTGTTCGTACCGGAATGCGCATGATCGTACCTCTCAAGCGAGCCCGGAGTCACTGTTGGCGTGTCGCCCACGCTCAAGCCGCTCACTTTCCTGGCCTTCTTCTCATAGTACTTCTTTGCTAGCGCACTGAGCTTCTGGGAGTATTCTTTCTCTATGGCGCTTCTTTCTCGGTAGAACTGCTGGATGTCGTCGAGCCATGCGATGCCCCCAGAGACCTGGCCTCGTAATCAGTACGCGGGAAGGTGAGTGGCGGGGAGGCAGGATCGCCGGCGGAGCGCAGTATTTCAGACATGGAGGTGTTCGAAGAGTCTGGGCACATACCCAAGCGTTGACGGTCTTGAAGCCGTCCTGTGAATTAACCGTGTCAGTTTATGTTGCGGCGGTGGAGTCTGGGGTCCGGCAACGGTGTACCTTCAACTCAGCGCCGAATTGCGGCGCAATGTCGACCTCCATGTTGCAGCAGCAGTCGTGGAGCAGATGCTAGTGCATATGCGATCGGCGCATCGAACTAGAAAGGATTGTGTGCTCGTAGAGAGCGGTGCTTAAGGGACTCGGGGCTCCAACTGGCGGCCCAATTCAAGTGGGGGTCGAATGGCTGGAGGCGGTGCGCGCCGAGCAAGGTGGTCGGGATCTGTGCCGTGAACCCTCGAGCACCGCGCGAATGCTAGCAATACGGAAACCCTGGTAATAAGTTTCCTGTCTTGAAATATGCCATCGTGAATGGCCACAAGCATCGCAGGACCGCGGTCCACATCTTCTCCAGTGCGGGCGCAACTGCTGTTCATGCAGGTGCAGCCTTGCCGCCTAAAGCAGCCTAGCGCTCCAGCATGGAACTTCCCCGCGGTGAGCGCAACAACTAAATAGCTTTTGTTTCGCGTTGCTTTGAGCTGCCAAACAACGACACCCGCTTTCATTGATACTCACGCCCGCCACCCCAATTCCTTTGAAGTCTCTCCAAGCCTGACGCCGCAGAACAGCCTTACTCGAGCTTGGCTTAGAGCGCGCCAGCACCTATAAAGCCACCCAGCTGTCACTATCCTCCACCGCAACTTGCGTCACCCCCCGATTCTCGCAAGTAGACACGCTCGACGACACAGCCACTGTCACTCACCATGTCGTCCACTGAGGAACCCACCGCAGCGCCTCAAGCTGAGGAGACTCCAGCAGAGGAGAGTTTTGTTGAGCAAGCTCAAGTCGATGGGAGTGGGCCTGCAGGAAACGGCGCGACCATGGTCGAGACTGAGTTCAATGTTGAGGTGAAGCTTGCAGATATGCAGGCTGACCCAAACAATCCTCTGTTCTCTGCGAAGACTTTCGAGGAACTCAAGCTGTAAGCTGACACAACCCATAGATGGCAGATGTGAACTGACGATAGTAGCTCTGATGACCTCCTTCAGGGCATTCGCTCAATGAACTTCCGCAAGCCTTCGAAAATTCAGGAAAAAGCGTTGCCGCTGCTCCTCATGGACCCGCCTACAAACATGATCGCACAGTCGCAGTCCGGTACTGGCAAGACCGCTGCTTTCTCTCTGAACTGTCTGTCGCGTGTCGACCTCGGACAGTTGAAGCCGCAGGCTTTGGTGCTCGCACCTAGCCGTGAGCTCGCGCGCCAAATTCTAGGTGTCATCACACACATGGGCCAGTTCATGCAAGGCCTGAAGACAATGGCAGCCATTCCTGACCCGTCAAGGCGTGGTATGAAGTTCGAGGCGCACATTCTTGTTGGCACACCAGGAACCGTTCAAGACATGCTGAAGAGACGATTGATCGACCACTCGGGCATCAAGATCTTGGTTCTGGATGAGGCCGATAACATGCTTGACCAGCAAGGTCTGGGCGAGCAGTGCACTCGTGTCAAGACGTAAGTTTATGCGCAATACGTCAAATACCAATCTGACCGATACAGTATGCTCCCCAAGACCTGTCAAACAGTGCTTTTCTCAGCTACATTCCCTGAGAACGTCATCTCGTACGCCAATCGCTTTGCGCCGAGCGCCAACGTTCTTACCCTCGCGCACGAGGACCTTACTATCGAGGGCATCAAGCAGCTGTACATCGATATCGACAAGGACAACGACAAGTACGAGACCCTGCTAAAGTTTTACGGCCTCATGACCCAAGCCTCATCCATCATCTTCGTCCGCACACGCAGAACTGCCGAGGAGCTCGAGCGTCGAATGATAGCAGAGGGACACAAGGTGGCTCAGCTGAGTGGTGGCCTGGAAGGCCCCGAGCGCGACAGGATCATCGATCAATTCAGATCTGGTGAGGCTAAGGTGCTGATTACGACAAACGTTCTCGCACGTGGGATAGATGTGCAGTCCGTGACCATGGTCATCAACTACGTAAGTCGTGAACTCGCAACTCTTTATCTATCCTGCTAACCCCATCTCAGGACGTTCCCACCATGGCTAATGGCATTGACGCGGACCCCGAGACTTACCTGCACCGTATTGGCCGTACTGGGCGCTTCGGACGTGTTGGTGTTGCTCTCACATTCGTGCACGACAAGCAGAGCTGGTCGCAACTGAACGACATCGCTACCTACTTCAAGACCGACCTTGTACCTATCGACACAAGCGACTGGGACGCTGTCGAGGAGCTCATCCAGAAGGTCATCAAGAGCTCACGTGCCGGTAAGACAACCCAAGAGATGAACGAAATCGTTGCCAGAGGGGCTTAGAATGAGCAACGATAATTAGATATACGAGCATGTGAAGATGTATGATACGTTACCCATATGACATGCGCACATAATGGATGGAGATGATTGTCCTTACAGCGAGCATGGGCGTGGACTGGAATTGTCAGAAAATAGACACGACACACACAACTCATGAGATACCCAGGCGCAGCACATACTTTTCGAGTGATTACTTTCCACGTGCCTGACGAGCCCCTCGAGCCCTACTCACGATTCGAGACCCAGATGCTTTGTGATACAGTTCAATCCTCCTCGCACGACAGCAGCCTCGGTCTCAATCGGCATACCTGCACCAAGCCAATCTCCCGGACCCAAAAGCATCCATCCTCCGAACAACGCACAGCGTCTCCCAATCCGGCATCTGCGCCGCTCGAACGACCGGATAAACGTCATTGCTCACGCGTAGTGGCACCGCGATTCGCCCGTCGCACCCTCGGCACGGACTCGCAGGTAGCGAACGAATCGTCAATCGCGGCAACAGCTTTCGTAAGCCAGGCAATACAGACTTGGCCCAGAAGCCTTATACTGCGGGCGTGCAGGCCTGATTTGGCCTTTGGAGGGGTGCATTTGGCAGCTTTTCACATGACATGATCCGAGCGGCAAGATCCAGTGCCCCGCGCATCGCGACCGGCCTGCGACGCGGTGCGCGGCAGCGACGCCTTATAACAACACGCTCCTGCACTGTGCTGTCTACCACTCCACGCCGAGACCTTGCCGCATTTACCACTCGTGCACCTACAATACAGATACGCAGTTTTTGGGCCTCCAGCAACGACACAGCCATGGCTTCCGCAACCTCCTTCTTCGACTTTAAGCCCAAAGACAGTACGTTCCCCTCTCTCCTTCGTAGCAGCAGCAGCATATACTCTTCTACTTGACCCCCACTAACACCACACAGAGCGTGGCGTCGAGTTCCCTCTCTCCCAGCTGCAGGGCAAGGTTGTCCTCGTCGTCAACACAGCGTCCAAGTGCGGCTTCACACCGCAGTTCGCAGGTCTTGAGAAGCTATACAAGGACCTAAAGGGACAGTACCCCGACTCTTTCGAGATCATCGGGTTCCCGTGCAACCAGTTTGGTGGCCAGGACCCGGGAAGCGATGACCAGATCCAGGAGTTCTGCCAGCTGAATTACGGTGTCTCCTTCCCTGTGCTTGCAAAGATCGATGTACGTGGACTCTCTCCCCACCTGCCTCTGTCACCGGAACACGGTCGATGATGATTTGCTGTTACGTGTCTTTTCCAGACCGAGCTGCGAAACACAGAGAGTCTATCAACGCTAACACACATCCCCCAGGTCAACGGCGACGCAGCAGACCCAACCTTCGAATGGCTCAAAAACGAGAAGGCCGGCTTGATGGGCCTGAAGCGCGTCAAGTGGAACTTTGAGAAGTTCCTTGTTGGCAAGGATGGCAAGGTCAAGGGACGCTGGGCTAGCACCAAGAAGCCTGAGGATCTCAAGGCTGATATCATCAAAGAGATTGAGGGGAAATAGATATGCACTGTCAAGTGCTGAGCGAGAAAGGGACTGAGCTATGATACCACAATTTGCATAGGGGATGTGGCATTGAATGAGCATTCTTACATTATGGAACTCTGGAGTGGAGGCCGACGCCGACGTGAAGTCATGTGTGATGGATACTTGCTTTTATGCACGCGGTCTTGTGAATCCCGTTGAAGCGTTGTACTGCCTGTGTGACTCGTCGCTCGTGTCTACTGCTGGAAGGCCCTGCGCATTTCTGAGCGCGTAAAAACCGCCGTGAGCTTCAACGAGAGCCTCCAATGTGCGATGGGCTGATTTCCATGGATCAACCGTCACCAGACAACAAGTCCACACATTAATCATGTTCAGATTATGGCCTCCGATACAGCCGTCGGTTCCACGAATCGTACCTTAATCGCAATTGTTTGTAAAGAGTACACGGCTCAACTTTGAACTATGAAAACATGTACGAATAAAACAAGATCTACAACGTTAGGACACACGAACTGCCACCCCCCCCCCCCCCCCCCCCCCCCCCCCCCCCCCGCCGCCCCCCCCCCCCGCCCCCCCGCCCCCGCCCGCCCCCCCC